>OZ024696.1:1821458-2058958 GCA_964016905.1 Perithous albicinctus | reverse complement strand
ACATTTCTGCATAATCTGCGTTGGTGTAGTTAGCAGCCATTGCAGTGTTTACACTTGACACGTTAAAGAGTAAGGAAATGCCAACATATCGATAAAAACAAAAGACTGCTCATAACGTTGATAGCATTGGCGCTCGGATCAAAACAAAAGCAGGGTCGTCACGTTGACGCGATACCGCTCGTAGTAGGAAAAACTTTGCACATTGCATCCTCATAAATTTCCGTTTTTTATTTTCTTAATTTCCGGCCGACAATATTCGAAATTATACATAATAATTGCTTCGTCCTCAATTTCAATTTTTCACGAAGCTACCTCTATGTGGAAGTTTATCAATTTATCAATTTTGTCTATGGCTGAAGCAAAGAAATGCCAAAAATACACAAAAAGAAATCCTGCCTATTCCATGTAGTTGCAAATTATAACAATTATTATTTATTATTTTATTCTTGTTCTCCTTAACTTATTCTCTATGTACGGTATTGTTGTAAGCTAGTTGTTTCATTTTTCGGAAAAAAATATAATCATTCTTTTCTTCCCTTTTTTTGATAACTTCAGGTATCAATTTTTTCATACCATTCAAAATACAATTAAAAAAATTAATACGTTCACTTTTGAAAATTAAGAGGCAGTGATACTTCCCCCACTCTTCTGTGGAACCGCTTCCCCCACTTTGGAGTCACATCGAAAATCAGAAAGCTATTTTCTTCGAAACGGCGCATTGAATCGGAACAAAATTTTGAACATAAGTAGAAGATAGTGGCAGAATTGGGCTGAACTTTTGGTTTTTCGAAATTCAAAAAAAAAAATTACAGTTTTAATTACCCTCGGAGAAATGATGATATTTCTACCGTTACATTTACCAGATCGTATCTCCAGAAGCTTAGCCCATGGACGGCTGAAAGATGCACTCTTTGAAGTTTGATTCATCCAAATCGATGCAATAACAGCGGAGAAAATAGCTTTCTCAATTTGTTTACCAAAACATGTCAAAGGCTTGTCAATTTGACTAAAAAAGATAGATAGGGGGCACACGAAAGATGGCGCTAGTGACGACAGCTAGATGGCCAGGCAAAAATCCATGACAAAGACTGTGTAAGCGCGGTAATAATAGCACACCATGCCATCTAGCGGTGGTTAGAAGTGGCCCGCTACATTCCTACCTTGCCGACGCTAGTCGAAATGTATTTCGGTGTATCACTGCCTCTTAAGGAGACGAATTTTTAATTGTTCCAAGAAAGTGCGTGATCGCTCGCAATTTCCACATTAACAGAAAATTACTTTCAATATTCCCCAAAAGAAATAAAGGTGTAGCCACGTGAGCGGTTATCACATTAAACAGACAATTTTTCGATGGAGATGATATAATCCCAAAGTCCGAAACGTCCAATAGCTAGGGAGATACTTGCCTCGCGATTTGCATGTACAGAAAATAACTTTAAAAGGTATTGAATTTAGGGAAATTCATAAAACATGCAACATGCTTGTTACACAGATATGAAGCGGCGCATCGATTCAACTCAGTCACAAGTCGACCAAGATAGATTAGCCAAATTTTAGTCAGTGAGATGATTACTTTTGAAGGGTGAAAATTTGCGAAAATCAATTATTCCCTGACAAGTTTGTTACAGCGTTCGAAAGTCAAGCATCGGTTCAGCTCAGCTTCTAGTCGACCTACGGTGATGAGTCAATGTTTAATAGGTAATATGGCTAGTTTTGAATGGTACATAATTGCTTTCCACCTTTTCGCAAGAATTGTTACTCTCTTAAGATCTGCATTTGTTTAGCTTCCTCAGCAGAGTGCCGAGAGACTTTATAAAGTTCATTTCCCACAGCCTGAATTATTTACGGAATTCATTTTTGAATTATAAATTGTTGAGATTTTCCCATACACACTATTTATTTCACGACTTTTGCAAAATCGATAAGATTTATCAGCTTGCGTCTGGTCAACAGGGTGTCGAGGCATTAGATGAGTCTTTTACCACAGCCGGATTGGTTTACGGCTTTACTTTTAGTATCAAAAAAAAATTCCCATACACATGTTATCATTCCAGCTTTTCTCAATAAATGTCTCGCTCTGAAGCTCTGCGTGCGCTTAGCGTCCTCAGAAGAGTGTCGAGAAAGTTTATAAAATTCATTCCCAAGTGTCTAAATTATTTACGCAATTAATTTTTTAATTAAGAACTGTTGAGATTTTCCCATACACGCCATTTATTTAACGACTTTTTAAAATCTAATCAGATTTATCAGCTGTGCACGGGTTGTGGTTCGTCAGCCGAATGTCGAGGCACTGGATATTTCGTTTACCACACCCGTGTTGATTCACGGCATCACTTTTTCGAGTACGAGCTAAAAAAGATTTTCCCATGCACGTGATTTCTTTTCAGCTTTTCGCAAGAATTGTCACTCTCTTAAGCTCTACATGCATTTAGCCTCCTCAGCATTGTGTCGAGAGACTTTATAAAGTTCAATCCCTACAGTCAGAATTATTTACGCAATTAATTTCTGAATCGAGTACTGTTGATATTTTCCCATACACACTAATTTTTTCACGATTTCTTAAAAACCAATTAGATTCATCAGCTCTGCACCACTTACGTGTTGTCAACAGAGTTTCGAGACATTAGATACATCATTTCGTTTTAAGCCCGAGTCGATTTACGGCTTTACTTTTCGGAGTACGATCTAAAAAAATTTTCCCATACACATCTTTTCATTTCAGCTTTTCTGAATAATTGTTATTCTCCTAAGCTCTGCGTGCGCTTGGCGTCCTCAGCAGAGTGCCAAGAGACTTTATAAAGTTCATTTCTTACAGCCTGAATTATTTACGCAATAAATGTAAAAATTATAAATTAAGATTTCCCAATACACACTCTTTTTTCACGATTTTTTAAAATTCAATAAGATTTATCAGCTGGGCAATGCTTACGTCTCGTCAACAGAGTATCGAGGCATTAGATGTATCGTTTACTAAACCCGAGTCGATTTGCGGCTTTACTTTTCGGAGAAGAATCTAAAAAAAATTTTCCCATACACGCGTTTTTATTCCAGCTTTTCTCAATAATTGCCACTCTCTAAAGCTCTTCATGCGTTTAGCCTCCTCAGAAGAGTGTCGCGAGACATTAAAATGTTCATTTCCCGCAGCCTGGATTATTTACGGAATTAATTTTTGAATTATAAATTGTTGATATTTTCCCATACACGCTCTTTATTTCACGACCACTGAATAACGTATTGGATATATCAGCTGTGTACCGCTTACGTCTCATCACCACAGTGTCGAGGCACTGGATATTTCGTTTACCACACCCGTGTTGATTTACGGCGTCACTTTTTGGAGTACGAGCTAAAAAAGATTTTCCCATACACGTGATTTCTTTCCAGATTTTTGCAAGAATTGTCACTCCCTTAAGCTCTACATGCATTTAGCTTCCTCAGCATTGTGTCGAGAGACTTTATAAAGTTCATTCCCTACAGCCTGACTTATTTACGCATTTAATTTATGAATCGAGTACTGTTGAGATTTTCCCATACACACTAATTTTTTCACGTTTTTTGAAAAACCAATTAGATTCATCAGCCGTGCACCGCTTACGTGTCGTGAATAGAGTGTCGAGGCACTCGATATTTCGTTTATTAAACCCGAGTCGATTTACGGTTTTACTTTTCGGAGCAGGATCTAAAAAAATTTTCCCATACATATCTTTTTATTTCATCTTTTCTCAATAATTGTTACTCTCCTAAACTCAGCTTGCGCTTAGCCTCCTCAGCAGAGTGCCGAGAGACATTATAAAGTTCATTCCACACATCCTGAATTATTTACGGAATTAATTTTTGAATTATAAATTGTTGATATTTTCCCATACACACTCTTTATTTCACGACTTTTGCAAAACGAATTGGATATATCAGCTGTGCACGATTTGTGGCTCGTCAACAGACCGTCCAGGCACTGGATATTTCGTTTACCACACCCGGGTCAATTTACGGCGTCAGTTTCTGGAGTACGAGCGAAAAAATATTTTCCCATACATATGTTTTCATTCCAGCTTTTGTGAATAATTGTCACTCTCTTAAGCTCTTCATGCGTTTTGCCTTCTCAGAAGAGTGTCGAGAGACTTTATAAAGTTCATTCCTTACAGCCTGAATTATTTACACAATTAATTTATGAATCGAGTACTGTTGAGATTTTCCCATACACACTCATTTTCTCACAATTTTTGAAAAACCAATTAGATTTATCAGCTGTGGACCGCTTATGTGTCGTCAACAGAGTTTCGAGGCATTACATACATCGTTTCGTTTTAAAGAAATAGTCGATTTACGGCTTTACTTTTCGGAGAAGGATCTAATGGAAATTTTCCCATACACATGTTTTCATTCCAGCTTTTCTCAATAATTGTCACTCTCTAAAGTTCTGCGTGCGCTTAGCCTCTTCAGCAGAGTGCCGAGAGACTTTATAAAGTTCATTCCCTACAGTCTGAATTATTGACGAATTTACTTCTGAACGAGGAAAGTCTGCACAAGATTTTCCCATACAAACTATTTGTTTGAAACCTTTTGCGAAAACGATTATTTTTTTTTTTTAGTTCAAGGTGTCGACAGAACTAGGTATTTTCATCCATAAAACCTACTGGACTTGCGTCAAGTACAGCAATGACCAATGATACCAAACGATTTCATAAATCTGGAACGACTCTTGCATTATTCGGTGGTTTCGGTAGTTCCACCGTCTCCAATCGAATCGTTAAAAAACGTAAATTTTTTAAAATTATCCTTACGCGGAAAATGGGGCTACGTCAAATGGCACATTTAACTTTTACATTACATCAAGCTGGGCTAATTATTTTTTTATCATTTCGGAGCGTCGAGCGTCTAAGCTACAATCCGAAGTTGCCGCCAAGCCAAGTTACAGCGCGAGGCCGTGTATGGCATTGTAGATGACATCGACGTACACAGCCTCGCGCCGAGCCGAGTTCCAAAAACAAAAGGCTGAAGCCACTTGCACTTGAGGCTCCAGACGCTGTGTATCTGTGTGAGTTCGACGCCCATCTCTGATTGGCCCAACTTTAAACGCTTGCCATTTCGACGCTATTGCGAATTGGAAGCTCAAGCTTTGCAAGTGCCTTTGGGTGGGCATCAGCTACCTCCGTGTAAGCGGAGCTTCAGTATTTTTGAGAAACCCTGTATAATCAACGTTTTGTAATAATGTTTATTCCTCCGGTGCCTCAAATGCTTGTCGATGCATTTCGTGCAAAGACTCCACAAATGTCTCCAGAGATATCCTGAAAATAGAGTAACATTGTAACTGTCGCGTTTGAAAAGAATGTCGATTATTTTTTTTTTTTTTTTTTTTTCATAATTTATTTTACCTCCCGGAAACCAGGTTGTCTTGGGTTTGTTTGATCTTTGTGTCACGAACTCTACTATCCTTTGCCCTTGAACTGCCCTCGCGCACTCGTCAATTCTCGCTAGTTTTAATTCTTGATCGATGATCAGATCCTTCAGTTGTTCTGCAATGAATATAAAAAATATATCTTGAAATTTGTTTGAACAACACGTACTTAAAATTACACGTGTTGCTTCCTCATAGAGGAAGCTTTGTTTTCATGAAAAATTGTTTTTTTCGAGATTTTCATGTCAGTATACTCAGAATAATGGTCCAAAAGTGGTTTAGAAAAAATGTCCGTGTGGGGGGGGGGCTTCGAAAATTCAATCGCCTCTCACTCAGTAACTGTTTCAGCGATCGGGTTCAAATGTGGTACGCTAGTAGAGTACTTGTCGCCCTTTCAATGCTGCTGACTTTTTACAAAATGTATATAGTCATTAAGATTTTATGTAGTTTTTAATTGTTTTAAAAAAGGGCGTGGTCACTCTCACTTTCGTAAAAAAAGTTCGCCGATTTAGCTAAATAGTTCTTTATAACTGGAGATACGGTCAATGTTGTTTGGTATTGAATTCGGATGAAATTGGTAAAGTGGTTCGGATTTCACGGCATTTTGAAATTTTCTGAATTTTTTTGAAAATTCTATCGCTCGAGAACGGTTCAAGTAACTTATATAAAATTTTGCATAAAACTTAAATAAAATGTGTCGATGTTTAATATCAAATTTAGGCGAAATCGATAACGTAGTTAAGATTTTGTCGGAATTTGTATTTTCGTGATTAAGAAAAAAAATACTATAACTCCAGAACGGTTCAAGCAACTGATCTACATTTTTTGCATAAAACTTAAATAGAGTGAGTCAATGTGTATGAACCTAGAACAGGGTTTCAGTACAAATTCGACGTAAATCGGTCAAGCGATTTAAATTTGGTGGCATTTTAAATAATGTCAGTCGGGCAGTAGCTCTTGCAAATTACGGGATATTTTATTTTCTAGTGAAAAAAGAAGTAAAACAAGGCTGCAAAGTCGAACTTCCCAAATTGGTTCCTTATTTTTCCACTTCTGACGAAGCTTCCTCTATGAGGAAGCAAAAATTGATTATCATACTTCGTCATAGAGGTGCTTTCGTCAAAAGTGGAAAAATGAGGAAGCAATTTGCAAAAGTCTAATTGCAGCCTTGTTTTCTATTCATTTCTCAACTTGTTGTACATATACAAAGTACACGCCCAAGTAATTTACAGACTGTGTTTAAGGGGTATAGCTTATGTATATTCGCTTCTCCCAAGTTTTTACACAAATCTCAAATTTTTGGGTAGATTGGAAATACAGACCGTACGTAAATACTAAAAGTCGCTGCTCTTAGCAAAATTTGGTACAAACGTTTATTATAACATCTTTTCAAAATAAATCAACTTATTTACGTACCCAAGAACGCCCATAAGTTCGTATGTACGCCACCTAATTTGCCCTTCACTTTACTGTGGAAGGTCTCGACCAAGTTATTGGTTCTGATGGCACAATCATAAACGCTGACTTGTTCGGCGATTGGAGCCCAGGTTTTCTCAACGTAAGCCAAAAATTGTTTTATCGCCGGGAATTTATGAATTATCCGATCGGCTTTTGAGTGCATGAGTGCCAATCCATCCTTGAAATAAGTGGCTGGAGCTAAGGCGAGATTCATAATGCCCCACAATATGTTGCGATCACAATTGGCCAGTTTAAGCTTCTTCCACCTTCGAAGTAAAGCCTAAAAGGAAAGTATGTAATGAAGCATCTAAATATGTGATTTTTCGGCGTTTTCCAATAAATAATACCAAAGTCAAGAACGAGCTGATGTTGTATGGTAGATAGACCTTGGAAAGTCGTATCAACCGCGGAAGTGTGTACTTCTGCTGAAGTTGACTAATTGAATACAGCAAAAATTCATACAAGTCTAGCAATATACAACAGAAGAACATACATGTCCGCAAATACGGCTGTATATACTTCTGCAGTTAACAGGAATTTTCAAGGTCCATCTACGATGCAGCATCGTCTATTTATTTCAAAATAGAACAAATATGTTAGCTCACGAAAGTGAACATATAGTTAATCAAAAAATGGTCAATCACCTTGGAGAGGCTGTGGCCGATTGACTAATTTTGCAGAGCTTCGTTGGTGGGAGGGTCATGTATTTATTAGAATACGGACTAGAATGGACAATAATAACCGGCCACTGCATAAAAAAAACTATTCAAATCATTTTTCTTCGCCACATCATAAAACTATAGTTTGGACCCTAATGTTAAACCTCATGAAATGAGAGCTTCGGCCAAAAATATTTAGAGATGGCTCATCGGCCTTGTGTATTTCCCATCCCTTTCTAAAATGTTGGTGGAGCGAGATATCTCGAAAATATTGAAAATCTCGCAGTCATTGTCACCGATCTATTCATTTGTCCCCTCGGCAATTTTGACAGAAGAAGAGGATCAGTGAAGTTAGTGGAACTGGAAGTGCGGTTAGAGTGGGACGACGACGCGGCAGCGGCTGGTCAGATCGGTGGCTGGGAGAGTCTTTCCACACCAGCAGTTTTCCAGGGGACCCTGCTGTACCAATTATTTTCATGTGGCTGTGTGATAATGGAGTCGATATACGTCACGATTTTCTCAATAAAGTTTGCACTCGGTTATCTCGTCTCGCGTTTTGTCATTTGATTCCCGTGGACGCTCGAAGGGGACATAGTTCTTCGTAGAACAATCTCCCCTTCAAATTATTTTGTACAGATTTTAACATTAATTTTGTATATATATTTTTTTATTCTTTATTTTTGTTAGTCGCAGAAGTTTTATTGAAATTGAAATACAGTGAGCATTCTTTAAACTTAAACAACGATAACTGAACAAAAAATTATCCTCGACATTAAATTAACCAGAAAATCGGATTGAAAATCTGCTTGATTCGCTGAATTTTTCAACGCATTTTTGGTTTTTTTGTTGGGGGCGCCGTGATGTTGAACATCATGGCCGGGTCCATGGGTTCGTTGTTAGTCGTTGTGACGTCCGCCCCGGAATCAACTTGCAGATATAAGTACGGTCCCTTGTGGACTGTACCAATTATTTTGACTGCTGATCCTTTCTCCAAACCATCAGGCAGATTCGATAGGGATGTCAATCTGATCTCCAATTTTGACCGGCCATCAGTTATATTGCCGAATCCCATGTTCGATTGATTATTATGATGTCGCATCTCTTTAAAATTGAACTTGATCCAACCAAGTATTGCTAGAAACAGAAAAAAATTTTTAATTGTAAATATATTTTTGTTTAAAATTGTAAATATATATTTCTTTAAATTGTAAATATTTTTTGTTTAAAATTGTAAATATATATATTTTTTTAATTGTAAATATTTTTGTTTAAAATTGTACATGTATATTTTTTACATTGTAAATATTTTTTGTTTTAAATTGTACATGTATATTTTTTTTATTGTAATATAGTTTTGTTCAAAATTGTAAATATAATTTTTGTTTAAAATTGTTATATAAATACGACTTTTTTCCAATAAGTACATGAACTTACCGACTCGTTGTCCTTCTGATTCCTCCACGTGCTCCCATGACACAATCTCCACCTCTTCGGCATCTTCTGCTGCTCCTTTGTCAGGTATGCGCGTACCAAGGTCGCTTATCTCCGTGAACGATTTGATGCTTAACTCAAAAGGCGTGTTGCCTAGATTGAATCGTTGGTTAGGCACAGCTTTGGCTCGAGCCCCTTCAATGTGGAGGATCTAAAGCACATAAATCGAAAATATATTTTTATTTATGTATAATAAAAAAAATTGTTCAATAGAAAGTGTTTATACCTAATGAGATTGTAAATATATTTTTGTCTGTAGAATGGTGATATAAATACGACTCACTTTATCCATCTGGACGATCTCCGCGACTCTGTCTACTTCTTCCTCCCATGCCAGACACTGGATACGTTTACCCGCGCCGTTGTTGATCACGAATTTGAACAGATGTAATTTTTTATTTTGTCCAACAATCTTACGGCCTTGCACGGCATCGACGTATCCTCGCACTTCGCTGCATAATTTCAATCGATTTTTAAAATAAAAAATCTGTTTTGTATATATATTTTGTTTAATTTTAAATCTTATACTGACACATTGTCGTCGGTCGGTTGGATTTCGTCGATGGCCTCGTTGCTCGAATATTGCAGCATTCCGATAAAAATAGGCGTAAAAAGATTGAGGAAAAATCTTTTCGTAAACCCACTGCTGTGATCTGTTCACTGAGAGTTTCTTGACTGTCGTTGTCATTTGCTTGCATAGCAACCCAGCGAGTGTATCATCGAAGCGTTGAAATAAAATCGATCTTTGATAGAGCGACTAGAGTTATACACGCGCGCTGCCGCGCGCGAACGGAGCATCGGACAGCGCTGGAGCGGTTCAGTAAGAATTCGGCTGCATTCGGCCAGATTTGAGTTACACATATTTAAAACAAAAATCCCTTAAAAACTTTTTTTTTCAATCTTGGGAAACTTTGAGACCCTATCTGGTGTGAAATTTTCCGCTGCTTACATTTTTTAAATTGTTTCAGTAGATATCTGAATAGATCATAGTGAAAAACCAAAAAAATTGAGAAAAATCATGCTTTTCTGGATTTTTTGTCGAAAATATCAAGATTAAAAAAAAAACTAATACCAAATTCGTTGTCTGCGGGCAAAAATACATCGAAATAGTGGGTTCAAAAGAATTAAAAAAATTAAAATTGTTTTCGCACTTTTTGCAAAATTTTGCTATTTCACTAAAACTGAAGTAACTTTTTTTTCAATGGGCCGATCCTGGATTTTCTTTTTTAGTTCGAAAGAAGACACAAGAACGAAGAGAATGCAAAGAAGTAGATCTCGATATCTAAAACTGTGAAAAAAATCGTTTTTCGCGTTTTTTTCTTAGATTTTTTTTACTTTTTGGAAAAAAAGCGGTGCTTTTTTAAATCAGCGGAGAATTTCCTATCAGATAGGCCTTCGAAACTCCCGGAATTCAACAATTTTTTTTTCCTCAAAATTGTGGAATTTTTATAAGCTAATCTCGGGCAATCACAGCGCGAATAAAGCGGTGACATTGCGGGCGATCTTTTGTTCCACCAACTCTTTAGAATAGGATCGAGTGTGATCGAGCTCCGAAAAATGCTGGAGTCAGGATCGTCAGATTTCAATTCGTCTTTTGGCACAAAATCGTCGAGACGTCGGCGTTATTTCTCTCTCTCGATCTCGTGTCACGCAAGAGACGCACGTGTTCGCAGTGCGTCTTTCGAGCGCACTGCGAACTCTCACTCCGGCGACGAAAAGATTAATCGTCAATGACCCGCCTTTTTTTCTTAAAGCCAAAAGAAGAAATTCACTCACTGCACTGGTGATGTCCGTAGTGAATGAATTTCTTCTTTTGGCTGTAGACGTAAATCTGCGTCAAAACCGTTCATTACAGTTTTTGAGACCGACTGGGCTGTCTTTCGTCTTTTTTAATCGACAAATAAATCTATTTCGTAATTGGAAAACAGGAAAACTCTAATTGGAATATAGAAAACTATTGTTATAATTTAGTTCGAAGCAGGATTGCAAGGTGAGTAACGAGATACGAGTCGGATAAGAGAATATAGCAGACACACTTTATTGGAGTTACATTTGACGACGTATCACGAGCGCTAGTCGGGGCGGAAGTGACGATTAAAAGAAGCGCGGCATCCACCAGTGATTCAAGATGTGATTAAGACTACCGAATCGCTCCCCCGTCGCGACAAGCCTCGCGCTCTCTCTTTCGGCATGTCAGTCCAACTAAAGCATTTATCCTTTATTACCAACAAAAACGCATACAGCGTCACACTTCCATATCACGAGTTTCAAATACACCCTGTACAAATAAAAAATAAAAATATTTGAATGTCATTCTGTCATGTAAACGTTAACCGCGCTTTCAATAACTTTGACGCAGTTAATGTACTGAAATAGATTCAAGAAGAGTTTCTAAACTACTTTCTCTTGGATCAATCGAAGAAGACACGAACAACGCGATTCACTAAAAAAAAAGTAAGTACGCATTAACAGATTCAAACGCACGTAGCTTGTGTTATTAGTACTTAATCGTTAACGTGATGTGCTACACGTTTCAATCGTTTACTCTCGCTCGAAAAAGAGATGACCAATGATATTATCTTTCTTGCATTCACAGTGAATTATTCAGTGTAGCACATCATCTTAATTTCAAATGAGTATTTTTTACCGTTGAGGTAATGTGTAACATGCGTGGGTGCCGGGAAATATTAGAATTAATAATATTTGCAATCCCGAATTTCTTCGTCATCGTTGATGTCTTAGGTAAAAGACGAGAACATCGTCTTTCTTAGGATTAGATGTGGATGAAAGAGGAATGATGTCAAACTTTTCTTTTTACGGAAACGTTAGGCATCGTTGGAATAATTGTTTACAGTTTTTGTTACCGACTGAGTAGGTTTCATTTCCCCGATGATGACTGGTCGGTTGGTAATAAAATCAGTAAACAATGGTTTCGATCTGTTTTCCGTGTATTAGTATTCGAAAAATAATATGGTATTGCTCCCGCACTGAAGGATGTCTCGCTTCTCCTTAAGAGCATGTGTTATACCGAAGTTGATAATAAAAACTGTATACAACTATATTTTTGATGTAATCAATTTCTTCTTGATGTTGTAAACGTAAATATGCGTAAAAAAAATTGATTACAGTTTTTGATACCGATTGAGACCGGGATGGAGGGGGGGTAGGTGTTTCACATGCTCTTAATCTAATGTTCATTCGTATAAATATTATAATTATTAACTTGTATATTGTTGATTATAATTACAGATAATATCATTTATTATGTGTCCCGTCAAAATTCTCCACTGGGCGCCTCTGCAGACTTAGTGAACGCCCCCAACAGTGTAGAGTATACCTTCACACGTGAATTAGGGATACATCCACAAGTCAAATCGAAGGTTTGCAAAAGGTAATAGTATATTTTCTTATTATGTTGTCGTCTATACGGGTTGAACCTTCCTGCTTTACCGACCGAGATAGATATTCGTAGTTTCAACTTCACGTCGTTATTCTGCTACATATTATGACAAAAATTTACAAAGACGGTCATATATACATAAACTTCTACTAAAACTTGGTTGACTATGTACATAAATGAAAAAATCATATATTACGGAGAAAATTGATATAGCTGACATTCGAAATGTTAAAGGACGGTAATAATATACGATTTTTCTTGCATTTTTTGTACATTTTCAACAAAAATTTGCGTGGACATCGAAAAGTTTATGTGTATCGGTATCAAAAACGTTCATTACAGTTTTTGATACCGATTGAGACCGGTATTAGAGAAGGAGAAGGAGTTTCACATGCTCTTAACAGCACGTGAAATTCCCGACTTCGCCACACGGTAGATATTTAAAGCAGTAATCAAGTTTGCACGAATACATATATTAATTATGTTTTTTATTTGTTGCAGGTCACCCAGGATTTCACCCAGGATTTCACCCAGATGATGATGATGATGATGATGATGATGATGATGATGATGATGATGATGATGATGATGATGATGATGATGATGATGATGATGATGATGATGATGATGATGATGATGATGATGATGATGATGATGATGATGATGATGATGATGATGATGATGATGATGATGATGATGATGATGATGATGATGATGATGATGATGATGATGATGATGATGATGATGATGATGATGATGATGATGATGATGATGATGATGATGATGATGATGATGATGATGATGATGATGATGATGATGATGATGATGATGATGATGATGATGATGATGATGATGATGATGATGATGATGATGATGATGATGATGATGATGATGATGATGATGATGATGATGATGATGATGATGATGATGATGATGATGATGATGATGATGATGATGATGATGATGATGATGATGATGATGATGATGATGATGATGATGATGATGATGATGATGATGATGATGATGATGATGATGATGATGATGATGATGATGATGATGATGATGATGATGATGATGATGATGATGATGATGATGATGATGATGATGATGATGATGATGATGATGATGATGATGATGATGATGATGATGATGATGATGATGATGATGATGATGATGATGATGATGATGATGATGATGATGATGATGATGATGATGATGATGATGATGATGATGATGATGATGATGATGATGATGATGATGATGATGATGATGATGATGATGATGATGATGATGATGATGATGATGATGATGATGATGATGATGATGATGATGATGATGATGATGATGATGATGATGATGATGATGATGATGATGATGATGATGATGATGATGATGATGATGATGATGATGATGATGATGATGATGATGATGATGATGATGATGATGATGATGATGATGATGATGATGATGATGATGATGATGATGATGATGATGATGATGATGATGATGATGATGATGATGATGATGATGATGATGATGATGATGATGATGATGATGATGATGATGATGATGATGATGATGATGATGATGATGATGATGATGATGATGATGATGATGATGATGATGATGATGATGATGATGATGATGATGATGATGATGATGATGATGATGATGATGATGATGATGATGATGATGATGATGATGATGATGATGATGATGATGATGATGATGATGATGATGATGATGATGATGATGATGATGATGATGATGATGATGATGATGATGATGATGATGATGATGATGATGATGATGATGATGATGATGATGATGATGATGATGATGATGATGATGATGATGATGATGATGATGATGATGATGATGATGATGATGATGATGATGATGATGATGATGATGATGATGATGATGATGATGATGATGATGATGATGATGATGATGTATTGAATCGGATTGAAAAGAAAATCGTATTAAACTGAGTGAACTTGAATTGATCTGAGTTGAAATGATGATTATGATGATGTAAATCCTACTGGGTGAACTTAAATTGATCTGAGTTAAAATGATGATGATGATGATGATGACAGTGCATTGAGCATAAAGCGAAAACTAGCAGCGATCGACAGCGTACGAAATACGCTTTACAAGAGTGTGAGTTTTGGCGGCGTGCGAGTTACCTGTCGCGAGTTGCAAGAGCGTAGATAACTGCTATCTTTTAACTGCTGTACACTGCGTACAAACTACCCGCTGTTGGGTACGATCCGTTAAAAATAGAGTACGTTCAGACATCAATTTACGCGAGTTTCGTGATTAGTGATCGTTTTCATCTGTTTAGTTATACGCACGTGGGGCGATTGACTGCCACGCATTTATTATCTTCACTTAAAAATATTGTATCATGTATTGGTTCGAGAGCTCGTCGAGATTGTGAGGGTGGTGCAACGAATGCGAGATATTAAGGCGATGTGAAACATGTACCACGCGACACGTGAGTGCAAGAGAGAGCGCTATTGGCGCTCGCGGCGGAGCGAGAGAGACAGCACGAAACGTCTTTCACATGCCCTTAAGAGGTAGTTGGACTCCCCTCCCCTCTTCACGAACTTTTGAAGCCTATTTTCTACCAAAATATTCGGCAGATAGAGCTCAGATTTTGAGAGAATGTGCGGAAGTATCGGAGAATTGGTCTAAGTTTCTGGCTTCTCGATCCTCAACGCCGTTTGTTCCGGAGAATCGAAAAACAAAAAGATGCAAGAGAGGCAACGCTAAGTAGGAGAGACGCAGCCCTATAGTCGTTTAACATTGGGCGACGAAGTTCCGAGCGAAGTATCATCTTCTCTTCAGATTTACCGTGAGTGATTTCCAAAGCGAGCTAGAATGCATACTCGGGGACGAAGAAAAGTCGTTCGAACACCCGACGAAGAAGCAGAATTTCAGCGTATCAGGCGCGAAAGAAATACTGCGAACAAGCAAGCTGCTCGCCGTAAAAATAGAAATCAGATTCCAGAAAATGCTGAAAACGCAGAACCTATCGAGATACATTACAATCTCTCTAGAGCATCGACTTCAACCACGACAGAGATAAGACCTTCAGGTGATTCGGAAGCGCCTGCAGGCAACGCGAGTATGAGTTTTTCAGATCACTCGCAGATCAGAAGAGAACTTCTCGATTCACAGCGCGCAAATACAAGGTCGCGTTTACGCGATAGTGTTATGACAACTTTACAATCAGAAGGAGTCATAGAATCACATCGAGTCATAGAATTGCGGGAACCAATGGTAATACCGTGCAATCGAATCATAGATTTGCAAACAGAGCATCTTCAACAAGACCGATTTCACGAACAAACTAGATTCTTCACCGGTTCTATTATCGATGTCGATGAGCACTACGGAGGTGGTTTAACACAAATCTGCAAACACTGCAATGCGGCACATTTCACGTGTGAAAAAGTATCCAACAAACGGGATTCGTTTAACGATTGCTGTAATCACGGAAAGGTCGTTCTTGACCCACTACCTGAGATGCCAAACGAATTGTACTGCCTATTCCATGGCACACATGACAAATCAGACGATTTTTTCCAGCGCATACGGAATTACAATGCTTCGTTTTCGTTTGCATCGTTCAATGCCAACTTGATCAATTTTGAGCAAAGACGACCCGGACCATATTGCTTCAAGATACAAGGCCAAATTTATTATCAAATAAATACCGCGTTGCACCCAGCGGCCAACGAACTGCCAACCTACGGCCAGCTGTTTATCGTCGACTCAAATGAAGCAATTGATTCGATACAACGACGAAACACTGAACTTGATCGAGGTATACTGGGAGCAATTGATCGCATAATGCGTGAGAACAACGTCTTCGCTCAATCGTATAAAATGATGGGCGAAGTCCTGGAATCTCAACAAAGAAATCAAACTGCCAATTCCCCTGGTGAGTTACAGTTGCTTTTTACGTTGAAGCCAGGAATGGATCGACGCAGATTCAATTTTCAACGAAGTAACGAGGTTGCTGCTGTATTTTCTACCACAGCCGATGGAGAAATACCCGAATCCTATGTAACTGTATCTAACAAGAACACGAGGAAACTGCAATTCGTAGGTACTATGGATCCAAATGTTGAGCCTTGGGTCTACCCACTATTTTACCCCTTTGGTACTCGAGGGTGGCATCGAGAACTGCGACAAACAGGTGATAATCGAAAACGTGTGACCAGAGAAGCTTACACCAAATATCGAATGGCTATTCGAGAAAATGATCCCGGAAATGTCATTCTGTACGGAAGACGGCTTTTTCAACAATGGGTAGTGGATAATTACGTAAAAATCGAAAAGGATCGTATAGAGTTCATAAAGGCTAATCAAGTAAAGATACGTGCTGAAAGCTACTCTGGATTGGTCGATTATTTAAACACTGCTCAAGAGAACACAGGTGCACGTATTGACAGAATCGTTATTTTGCCCTCGAGTTTCGGTGGCTCGCCCCGAAATATGATGCAACACTACCAGGATGCCATGGCAATAGTACGAAAGTTTGGAAAGCCTGATCTTTTTATCACTATGACCTGTAATCCCAATTGGCGTGAGATAAAGGAGAATCTTCTCCATGGTCAGCAACCCTCAGACAGGCCTGATCTGACCGCTCGGGTTTTCGATATGAAAAAGAAGCACTTACTAGATTTGATCGTTCGCCAAAAACTGTTTGGTGACATGGAAGCTTATGTTTACACAATTGAGTCACAGAAGCGTGGTTTGCTGCATATCCACTTACTGGTGACACTGAAGAACAAGCTTTCCACTCCGGAAATGATTGACAGATGCATCTCTGCTGAGATTCCTGATTCAAATGTGCATCCTGACTTACATAAAATTGTCATGGCCAATATGATTCACGGACCTTGCGGAGATTGGTGTAAAGTGAATGGGAAATGTTCGAAACACTTTCCAAAGCCATTCCGTGATGAAACTGCAATGGACGCAGATGCTTAACCGCTTTATCGTAGGAGAGACACTGGACGTTTGTACGAACGTCGTGAAGGACACGTTGTTGATAACCGATGGGTCGTACCGTACTGCCCAGTCTTATCGCGCATTTTCAATTGCCACATTAATGTGGAAATTGTTACTAGCGTCACAGCTCCAAAGTATCTGTACAAGTATATTTTCAAAGGGCATGATGTTGCGGCTATTCAGATTACCAATTCGGAGACCGGACAAATTGAATACATTATCGATAATGATGAAATCAAAGACTTCGTGGAAGCTCGCTACGTTGGACCCAATGAAGCAGTTTGGCGCATCACTGAAAAAAAGATGCAAGAGAAAAGCCACCCAGTCATACGCCTTCCCATACATCTGCCAAATGAGCAGAGCGTTACGATACCGGCTGATATGAATGATGACGGGATAAGAAATGCTATGAGTCAGATAAGCATGCTATCCGATTACTTCGAGTTGAACGTTCGCGATCAAACTGCGAGAGAGTTTGTGTATCCAGACATCCCGACTCACTACGTGTTCAAACGATCAAATGGTGTTGGACAAGGTAATTCCAGGTGGGAAAAACGACAACGCAGACATGAAGCATTTGGACGAATGTATTCGGTGAATCCCGCTCAGAGTGAACTGTTTCATCTCCGATTACTGTTATTAAAAGTAAAAGGAGCTACCAGTTTCGAAGACTTGAGAACCGTGAATGGGCAAGTTTGCGATAGTTTTGTGGCGACATGTCTAGCTCTGGGTTTGATCGAAGACGACGACGAGTGGCGAAGAGCTATGGAAGAAGGTGCGAGTTGGATGATGCCTGGTTTGCTTCGAAGACTATTTGTTCGAATCATGATTCACTGTCAACCGCTTCATCCGGACGCATTGTGGGAAGAATTCAAGGTCAGATTATCAGAAGATTACTCTAGACGAATGGGCATGGATCAGGCTCAAAGACAAGCGTATGCGCAAATTGCTCGCATATTAAGCAGGGAAGGCTCAAGTTTGTCACGATTCCCAGCTATGGAACAGTTACAAATATCAGATCTGGATGAACCTGATACGTCGCTTGCTGAATTTACTGAAATTGGTATGCAACAGTATAACCAGCTCAATGGTAACCAGAAAAACTTCGTCGACGCCGTCCTAAGTGCGATCGACATTGACAACGCTCCTCAAACATGCTTTTACATTGACGGACCTGGAGGTTCTGGGAAGACTTTTACGTATACCACACTTTCAAATCTCGTTCGAGGTAGAGGAAAATGCGTTAGTGCTATGGCATTCACTGGAATTGCAGCTATCTTGCTTCCTGAAGGTAAGACTGTGCATAAGACGTTTGGCCTCCCAGTACCTCTGTATGCAAACTCGACATCAAACATTAAGGTACAATCGAAACAAGGTGAGTATTTAAAAAACGTCGACCTTTTCATATGGGACGAAGCACCAATGGCTCCACGTCATGCTCTTGAGGTGGCAAACCGAACTTTGCAAGATATGACAAACAATAGAAAACCCTTTGGTGGAAAAGTTATTGTTCTCGGAGGAGACTTTCGCCAACTTCTTCCGGTCAAGGTACGAGGTACTCGGAGTGAAATAGTAAATCTGTCAATAAAGTACAGTACGCTCTGGCATTATTTTTCCAAATACGCGTTGACTCAAAACATGAGGGTTTTGCCGGATGAAGTGGAATTCGCTCAATTTCTACTCAACGTCGGTGACGGAATTCTCAATGATCAAGACGACAATCTTCAAGTGCCAGAACACTGCCTGGCAGCTATGGATCGTGATATAGTTGAAGATACCTACGGAGAATTAGTGAGAGCTAAACGCTTTAGAGAAGTAGCAAAATGTGCTATTTTGTCTGCACGAAATGTCGATGTTGATGAAATCAACTCTAAAGTCATGGACTTATTTGACAATGCTACAGAACGAATTTACACGAGCGTTGATAGTACAGAGAATTGTGGTGACAATGATCAGATAAATGAGACGATCTTACCTGAGTACTTGAATACGTTGTCACCCCCCAGTTTGCCACGTCACGAACTACGACTTCGGAAGTTTAGTATCATCATGCTAATTCGAAATTTGAGCATCAACGAAGGTTTGTGCAATGGCACGAGACTGCTGGTTTTGCAATTGGGGAACACCATTTTAAAATGTGAAATTTTATCAGGTGATAAAACTGGAGAGATAGTATTTATACATCGCATAACTCTCTACTGTGAGGACGAGTATCCCTTCGCCTTTAAACGACGTCAATTTCCCGTAAAGGTGGCTTTCGCAATGACTATAAACAAGTCACAGGGCCAAACGTTTGAAAAGATCGGTGTTGATCTTCGAAGGGATGTGTTCAATCATGGTCAATTGTACGTCGCTTTTTCGCGCGTACGTTCTTGGGGGGTCTCAAAGTTTATCGTGGAGAACAAACTAACCAAAATATAGTTAAAAATGTTGTCTACAAAGAGTTATATCGGTAAAGAAAGTTACAGAAACTAAAAATTAGAGCTTCTCAGATGGAAAAGAATATTACAAATACTTATAGTTACAGGTAATCAAATCACGTACAAAAGAATATTAGCAGATAGAGCAATCCTGAAAAATCGTAAGCTTGAAATATAGATAACATTAGCACACAGATAAAGTGGCGAAAAAATATACATAAAAACGATGCAAGACTGATACGCGATTGGCAAGACACTATTATGAGCAAAGGTGGGCACGATTTTTTCAGTCTTCTTCATATAGTTCTCACAATACCTGACAAGAGCGCTGCAGCGCCACCGGTAAATGCTGGCGCGCGGCAGCGCGCCAGGCCCATCTAGTTTGACGTAAAAAACGTAAAAAATCGAATCTCCCGTTTAAATGGATTTACGAACTGTTCTACACTATAAACAGTGCTCTGTTTGGGAGCGTTTTCTAGCTTATACAATTCCCTTTAATTCGATGTAGCGTAGAACATTTTAGACTCTACAGTGTACAAGATATAGAAGTTCGCGTAAGTATGTAATTACGCACTTTTGCAAAAAAAAACGCGTACCTAAGACATAATGCCAACTTCTCCGGCGGAATCAATCCAAAAAATAGTATAAAATCCATAAGTGCATGGAAAATTCACCTAGATGCCTTTGTTTCCTGTTAAAAACATATTTTGGACTATGGAAAAATCCATCCATCAGAGTCTGATTAAGACTGCCAATAATGAATTCGCCCTTATTGTCTCATCACCCAAACTCCTAAGGATGCTAGAAAAAACGAATCGACTGTATATCGATAGCACAGTAAGCATTTTCGTATAGTTTTTTGTACTCAAATCTCCTCCATTTTTAATCAAGCTTCGTTTTTTATAACTCGATATCCACGTATTTATTCATCTAGGATGTTTGTTTGTAAAATAATATACCTGGAATTTTCGTCTGTCTTTAGGTTTATCTCAGTATTTCCAATAAGATGCAGCTCATAACTGTTCACGCTCAAGTCAACAATGTCGTAAGCGAATGGGTTTTAGACGTTTCCCACTAATTCAGACACCCAATTTTTCAATATTCTCCACAAATCTTGTAGTACTACCTCCCCTCAGAAAAAGTACTAAATTTTAAGAGCCTACAGTGCTTACTTTTAAAGAGAAACTGTCTGTGTATATTGTGTTTGGTTTGGTGATATCTCTATAACTCCGAATGGTAACTGAAAAAATACGAAATTCTCGTTCCTTCATGTACTCTATGAACAATTGTTTTCCAAATTTATTAAAGGGCGTCAAATTTGATTATGGTTTGTTTTTTCTCTAAATCCTAGTTTTGTCAGTAAGGGCCATCCTTTATTTAGAAAACTTGGATTCAAAGAAGAAAAACACTATAATCAAATTTGACGCGATTTGATACATTTGGAAAATAATTGAATAAAAAGTCTGTACAAGAACGCGAAATTCATAATTTTGAAGTTATAATATGCTTTGCGGCTATCGAGACATCATTAAACCTAAAAAAATATAAGCAAATGGTTTATCTCGAAAATGGAACGCCGTCGGTTCTTGAAATTTAGTCTTATTCTGAAAGAATATAATATTACAATACCGCAAAAATACAACTTGTTTTTTTAGAAACATTGAAAGATCGGGTGGCTGAATTGGTGTGGAATGTTTTACATATTTATGATGAAATTACAGATCTCCGTTGCGGGCTCCGAATTTCCTTTTTTGTTAGTACTAATATACCTTAATTTTTTACGCTTTTCGTAGGATATTGCCGGAGCTTTCATACTTACTGAAGTGATCACGCTCGAACTCATGGAAGCAATGTGGATGAAACTTTTTCAAGAATTCCTTCTTTAAGGACGACGGTTACGTCTGTAATAAGTGACTATAGAGCAGCGATTATGGGTGCTATCCGATCCCGCTTTCCAATGGCACGCACGCATGGTTCTGAATTTTTCTACCGTCAGTAATTGAATAAGTTATCGTTGAAGTCATTAGAATTATAGTTATCGGATGTAAAATTTGTCACACTGCAGAGTTCTCATAACACAAGTAAATTTTCGAAGACATTTTTTTAGTCTGGAGTCACGCCTTTTCGAATCTTGTTAATACTATCTATATGCACTATATCAGGAGTTAGTGAAAAAGTGGAAGAAACTGAACTTAACGAGCTGCGACAAAAAAGTATTATGGATGAGTGGTACCCTGCCGATGGCTCCGGCAAATAAATTCGAAGAAGGACTGGTGCAATAGAAGCCATGGCCAATAAATCGCCGCCAGAGTTCTCCGATAATGTACATAACTTTACGGAGTATCTTAGCAATACATGGGCTCCAGTTGCTGAAAAAATCTATCACCACCCTGGTATTGCAAAAACTAATAATGTAGTTGAAAGTATACATACGAGAGTCGACAAACAACTCGGTGGCGAATATCAAGACGGTTGGAAGTTTTTCGGTAAGTTGATTCGGCAAGGAACCTTGTTCCAATTCTTTTTTATTTTTTTAGACGTGACCGTTATAGTTTTAATTTCCATTCATTGAGCTAAAAAGAATCAGGGTATTCCGAATGGTATAACCACGCGAGTGAAATGGCTTGCACTTCTATATCTCTAGAGGGATAAAAGCATAATCGGAATTCCCGACAAAACTCTTAACGGAACCCATTGAAAGGTATGCCGAAAATCTTGAACAAGCTGCATTCTTCCCCATAAAGAAATATGAATGCGGGCCATATCACCAATATGTATACATCACCCAGAATCATCATACATTGAGCTGGTAATAAAAAGTCTGAATTGAAAAATAAACGTATGATATACTTCTACTAATTTTTTGAAAACTTATATTTACAAGACTTTCCGTCGACAAACGACTGTAAAAATGATTTCTTTTGAAAGCATACGAAATATATACCAGCACTGGAGGCCGAAAAACTAGCGATTTTTTTTTTAAATTGCAGACCGTTTGATGAAGCTCCTTCATAAGCAAGAGCTAGAGTTTCTCAAAGTAGAGGAGAATCAAATAGTAAAGCGAAGTGTATCGCGATTTATTTAAAATCGCGATATTCACATGAAAGAACTTCAACACGATCTAGCTTGTCAGAGGTAATATGATACTCTTAGTACATTTTTCGAACAGAAACTGACGATTACATTGCTTTTTAAGAGAATCCCTCGAGTACTTCCTCCAAGCGTTCGACAAAATCCACGAAGAAAACGCATTCAGTGAACTGACGAATGGCAAAATCTCTGACTTGGTGGTGATCGCTGAGATTGACGGTTCATTATTTCAAGCTATTGCTGGTTTGCAAACATTCTTTCTTTATTACTTTAAACTTGATAATTATGCGATAGTATGTAATTCCGCGTCAATTATGTACATTTTCGTAACTCAACAGATGAAGACAATGATTTTAATCGCGGAGATGCCGACTTCTCTGACATCGAAAACGGCAACGCTCCTTCTAATGAGGAGAGCTTCGAATCTCATGCGTCGCTGAACAAATCACCTACTGCATCCTCATCATCACCGATAGCGGATGATGATGTAGATATCGATATTGAAAAGGACGGCCATAAACAAGACAGCAACAAGAGTTTGGTGGATTTTACAGAAAAGTCTGAAGGGTCCGATTTCCCGAACGAGGTGAACACTGAACTTTGCCGGGAAGTGGAAAAACAGCGAGCACCGTCCAGTCGCCAACGCCGCTTGCCCGAAAGATACCGCCGTAGCTTGCCTCAAAACCCGAAGTCCTCGAATTGTCATATTGACCAGCACGTATCAGAAAAGTCAAAGGAATGTAGCGGAATAGTTACTAATCCCGGTCGTCCACCTCATACCCTCAGTACAGCAAGATCTTCTCGCGCAGCATTACGAACACAGAGTCGATCCCGTGGACGTATCGCACATGGTCAATCCCATGGAAGC
This sequence comes from Perithous albicinctus, assembly GCA_964016905.1. Taxonomy (NCBI): domain Eukaryota; kingdom Metazoa; phylum Arthropoda; class Insecta; order Hymenoptera; family Ichneumonidae; genus Perithous; species Perithous albicinctus. The sequence goes on along the minus strand of OZ024696.1, from coordinate 2,035,146 downwards.
ATTGCACAAGGTCAAACCCACGGAAGTGTTGCACGAGGCCGACGTGATCAAGGACGTACGCCTGGACGCCGAAATACGGCGAAAGTTAAAGCTCTGGCAGCAGGAGGTGACTTTGATTTGGGAGACAGCGCCAAGACTGACTCCGCAAGCTTGCCAGGACTCCAAGGTGCGAACGTCTCTACGACATCCTCAGAAGGCGAAAGAAAGCGTACCGACAAGAACGATACCAATGATCTTGCAACAGCTTTTGGGGGTAAGCCCTTAATTTTTTTTCAAATTATTGCTCTGTTGAATTTGTCTCTGATTTATCAAGTATTTCTATTTTTTTATATGGTAGATGTGTCACTCGAAGGGATTTATGACATTTCAAAAGATGACCATTGATACATCGAATCGTTGCCATTCAAATCATCAAAAATTGTAACCAATCTGGCTTTATCCAAACTGCCTGTATCTGAAAAAATGATCGGATAGGTAAATGTCGGACAAAGATACGACGCCCGAGTTGGATTAAAAAGAAACGACCCCTGAATGAAAGTATAAGTTTACGATTATTAAAAATATGAACAAGTATAAAAACGACCCGAGAGTACAAAGTATAACAAAATGTATCTGCTTTATCAAACAGTGATGGCGCGACTGTCGTCGGCGATGTAATCGCCATTGAACGGAACTCTACAGAGCCGATGCTGGCATTGAACATAAAATTCAATAAGTTGTGTAGAATAGCGAACACGACAGCTCGTTATATAACGTAATTGGCATAGCTGTGTATTAAAAAAAATACAATTCTTGTTTTAAAACGAATACGGTGAAATATTACTTCTACGATGAATACATTACATTGATTCTCTGTGCATTTATAATTAAACAGTATATTTATTTGTTCCTAACCTCAAACCCACAGCCATCTTATGCGATATCCAATTTGATTCAGAATTTAAAAAAAACATTCTCGCAGCAGCTTCAAATCAAACATATAAATTTGGACCAGTTCGAGAAAATGCTATAAAGTACAAAGAGTATGAATTAAAATAGTAACTTCAATCAGATTTCGATTCTCATTGGCAAACAAGATCTCGAAAGCATATTCGGCGAGGCACCGAAATATTTAAGCAGCATAGAATTCTACTTCAATGTCTCGATATTTAGTCACGTTGTCTATCACTTAGCGACACAGTGGCTTCGAACATTTTTTTTTTTCGATGCAGTCGTCTCAAAAATATCATTCAGCTTCGTCGTCATCTGCATATTCGAATAGACTACAAAAAAAAAAAACTTAATTCGTAATAATTTATAAAAAATATTAATCTCATTGATTCGCAAAGTAAGATGATGGTAAAAATAAATGAAGAATAGGTTTTGAGATCATTCCATACTTTGTCGACCGATAATCATCTATATTTTCACTTACGAAATATCATTAACTTATTTTTAGTTCGAAGAGTTATATAAATATGATTTGTATTCTTATCAGTCATTTTATCGTTAGATTCAGAAATTTATGAATACCATCAACTGATTAGTAAAATTACTGATAGCATTTTGGTAAGGATTTCCCCGATTGTTAGTTAAATTATTTAACAGTTCGTACGGTTTTTTCTGCAAACATGAGTTTACAAATCGATCCATCGAAACCATAGTAGTTTTGTAGTAGTTTCTCTCTAATTAGTAATCTCTACATCTTAGTCTGTCACTTTGTGATGCTTTAATGTTTAAAACTTTCCATGTTCCTTTAGACGCAATTCAATATCAATTTAGTGTTTCTTTTGGACCACGTTTCAATCATACTTTTCGAGGACTTTGCTGTTTTATTTCTATCTCATGCAACGAAATAAACACCTCTGAAATACATCGAAAAACTCACGAAAGTACAAAAAAACTGCTTAGCTATAATCCAAGACGGAGTGAAATGCATTCGCAAAAAATTATCTTGTCATAGATCATCATCTCGTAATAAACTAATATTACCGATTAATTATGCAAACGACTGCTTTCAGACTGCACAGAAGTAGATTCTCGCAAGCTGCAAAAACGTTTTTAATACAGATGTGAGTTAATTCTCTGAAGAAAAGTTCTATTATCGAGTCTATTGTCTCGTAAAATGTATCGTCTGAATATATTTTGTATAATGAAAAAAATAATAATAATAATAATAATCGGCCCGAATATAAATCGAAGGATTTCCGAAAGACGGACAGTTTCGAGACAATCGACAATGATCTCAAGTATAGGAATTAGTGGGGCACATCGTGTTAAGTCACGCGACAAAATAGGAGATTTCCTTTTATTTTACAATTTCTCATATTTTATAACATTTTTGTATGGTCGAATAAACTTTCATTTTTCTGCTAAGGATGCTCACTGTAGAAGAAAATAAGTCTAATCGTCAACGAGAAAAACTACAAGAAAAGTTTATTTTACTCTATATTCACTTAATTTAACATCGCTACCACAAAGTTTCCTGAGCTCAGTCGTTTTAAAAGATCGCGGCAATGGGATAGCCAATGGCAAGGGCAGGCAACGCTTCTTCTTCTTCCAATTTAGTTGGACCCCTCCTCCCAAGGGGTACTCCAACCTGGCCACTGGTTATAAAAAAACGTGTCGGCCAAATGCAGAGCGGGATGGATGGGATTCCCGTTTTTAGTTTGAACCTTTTGGCGACTTCCGCGGGTAGAAGTGGTACTACCTATGTAATAATCTCAAACAAACTGGTCGAAACTAGAGTACAAACGTATTTTTGCAGAGATGAGTAGGGAGATGCACAACGCTCGGGTTTTAGGCGATACCATTTCGATGACGCTAAATCGTAGCGGCGAGCTCGGAAGCTCGATTTTGTGATCATCGCCTCTGGCGATATTACAGATTCCCGTGTACCCGGGGCGAACGTGATCACCGTTCCGGCTGGTATTACAGACTGGATAATCATGAACGTCCGGCCTGGCGGGGAGGACTTCTTCTCCGCCGCTCGCTTCTTGTAAAGTCAGAGGCCGGGCTCCTTTGAGCTCCCGTGCCGCGGATGGATGTTATTTTTGATTTTCCTTTTTATCTAGCAGCCTACCGGCAAATCTGTGCGCACTGCGACGTGCACCTCATACCAGATTAATCGCCAAGGTATAGCGTAAATGCGAGAAACATAAAAATTCTTGATCGGCAAGCGAGCGCGTAACTTTTGTACGACTTTCGTATCATCTGTCTAAGAGCGAACGTTTGGCCGTGAGCCTTTAGGCACTTCCTTTTGCCAGAAGGGTCCAAGGTTCAAGAGCGAATAATATTTTTTTTGTTTTTCTTTTTTTTTACGTACAAGTCTAAGCTAATTATGCACACCGACTATCCCTACATTAGTTTTTATGGGAATTCGCAGTTTTTTTGTAACATAGAAATATATTGCTCAAATCCGGGGCAGTCCTATAACAACAAAGATTATACATATGCTTATCGTATATGAATAGTGACGACAAAAAAACGCCGATACGATCGAGAAAGGCTAAAAGAGAAAACTTGAACCTTTCTTGATCGTTTCGGCGTTTTTTTTTTGCTTTCAAGAAAAAAAAAAAAAAAAAAAATTAACCCTCCTCGGAATCGAAACCCGTACCGTCCGAATGTGAATCTGACATGCTACCGACTCAGCCAAACCACTCTAATCTACGATACGTTCAATCGAAATCGTACGCACTTATCCGCTATGAATGTCAATTAAAAAAAAATGCCGAAACGATCAAGAAAAGCTCAAAGTGAAACTTTGAGATTTTCTTGATCGTTTCGGCATTTTTTTTTTATTAATATCTTTTTACACATATATTTGGGATATCAGGATACTGTACGAAGAAAATAATTACGTAATTTTTGTGTTTAGCATTTTTATTGTTTAAACATAAAATAGTATATAGTAAAGTATATATATATATATATATATATATATATATATATAATATTTTTTCTCTCTTAATAACTCTCTGCAAGTGCTTTTCTAGCATAATAAATCAAATTGCCCGTGATTTTAATCGCGGAGATGCCGACTTCTCTGACATCGAAAACGGCAACGCTCCTTCTAATGAGGAGAGCTTCGAATCTCATGCGTCGCTGAACAAATCACCTACTGCATCCTCATCATCACCGATAGCGGATGATGATGTAGATATCGATATTGAAAAGGACGGCCATAAACAAGACAGCAACAAGAGTTTGGTGGATTTTACAGAAAAGTCTGAAGGGTCCGATTTCCCGAACGAGGTGAACACTGAACTTTGCCGGGAAGTGGAAAAACAGCGAGCACCGTCCAGTCGCCAACGCCGCTTGCCCGAAAGATACCGCCGTAGCTTGCCTCAAAACCCGAAGTCCTCGAATTGTCATATTGACCAGCACGTATCAGAAAAGTCAAAGGAATGTAGCGGAATAGTTACTAATCCCGGTCGTCCACCTCATACCCTCAGTACAGCAAGATCTTCTCGCGCAGCATTACGAACACAGAGTCGATCCCGTGGACGTATCGCACATGGTCAATCCCATGGAAGCATTGCACAAGGTCAAACCCACGGAAGTGTTGCACGAGGCCGACGTGATCAAGGACGTACGCCTGGACGCCGAAATACGGCGAAAGTTAAAGCTCTGGCAGCAGGAGGTGACTTTGATTTGGGAGACAGCGCCAAGACTGACTCCGCAAGCTTGCCAGGACTCCAAGGTGCGAACGTCTCTACGACATCCTCAGAAGGCGAAAGAAAGCGTACCGACAAGAACGATACCAATGATCTTGCAACAGCTTTTGGGGGTAAGCCCTTAATTTTTTTTCAAATTATTGCTCTGTTGAATTTGTCTCTGATTTATCAAGTATTTCTATTTTTTTATATGGTAGATGTGTCACTCGAAGGGATTTATGACATTTCAAAAGATGACCATTGATACATCGAATCGTTGCCATTCAAATCATCAAAAATTGTAACCAATCTGGCTTTATCCAAACTGCCTGTATCTGAAAAAATGATCGGATAGGTAAATGTCGGACAAAGATACGACGCCCGAGTTGGATTAAAAAGAAACGACCCCTGAATGAAAGTATAAGTTTACGATTATTAAAAATATGAACAAGTATAAAAACGACCCGAGAGTACAAAGTATAACAAAATGTATCTGCTTTATCAAACAGTGATGGCGCGACTGTCGTCGGCGATGTAATCGCCATTGAACGGAACTCTACAGAGCCGATGCTGGCATTGAACATAAAATTCAATAAGTTGTGTAGAATAGCGAACATGACAGCTCGTTATATAACGTAATTGGCATAGCTGTGTATTAAAAAAAATACAATTCTTGTTTTAAAACGAATACGGTGAAATATTACTTCTACGATGAATACATTACATTGATTCTCTGTGCATTTATAATTAAACAGTATATTTATTTGTTCCTAACCTCAAACCCACAGCCATCTTATGCGATATCCAATTTGATTCAGAATTTAAAAAAAACATTCTCGCAGCAGCTTCAAATCAAACATATAAATTTGGACCAGTTCGAGAAAATGCTATAAAGTACAAAGAGTATGAATTAAAATAGTAACTTCAATCAGATTTCGATTCTCATTGGCAAACAAGATCTCGAAAGCATATTCGGCGAGGCACCGAAATATTTAAGCAGCATAGAATTCTACTTCAATGTCTCGATATTTAGTCACGTTGTCTATCACTTAGCGACACAGTGGCTTCGAACATTTTTTTTTTCGATGCAGTCGTCTCAAAAATATCATTCAGCTTCGTCGTCATCTGCATATTCGAATAGACTACAAAAAAAAAAAACTTAATTCGTAATAATTTATAAAAAATATTAATCTCATTGATTCGCAAAGTAAGATGATGGTAAAAATAAATGAAGAATAGGTTTTGAGATCATTCCATACTTTGTCGACCGATAATCATCTATATTTTCACTTACGAAATATCATTAACTTATTTTTAGTTCGAAGAGTTATATAAATATGATTTGTATTCTTATCAGTCATTTTATCGTTAGATTCAGAAATTTATGAATACCATCAACTGATTAGTAAAATTACTGATAGCATTTTGGTAAGGATTTCCCCGATTGTTAGTTAAATTATTTAACAGTTCGTACGGTTTTTTCTGCAAACATGAGTTTACAAATCGATCCATCGAAACCATAGTAGTTTTGTAGTAGTTTCTCTCTAATTAGTAATCTCTACATCTTAGTCTGTCACTTTGTGATGCTTTAATGTTTAAAACTTTCCATGTTCCTTTAGACGCAATTCAATATCAATTTAGTGTTTCTTTTGGACCACGTTTCAATCATACTTTTCGAGGACTTTGCTGTTTTATTTCTATCTCATGCAACGAAATAAACACCTCTGAAATACATCGAAAAACTCACGAAAGTACAAAAAAACTGCTTAGCTATAATCCAAGACGGAGTGAAATGCATTCGCAAAAAATTATCTTGTCATAGATCATCATCTCGTAATAAACTAATATTACCGATTAATTATGCAAACGACTGCTTTCAGACTGCACAGAAGTAGATTCTCGCAAGCTGCAAAAACGTTTTTAATACAGATGTGAGTTAATTCTCTGAAGAAAAGTTCTATTATCGAGTCTATTGTCTCGTAAAATGTATCGTCTGAATATATTTTGTATAATGAAAAAATAATAATAATAATAATAATCGGCCCGAATATAAATCGAAGGATTTCCGAAAGACGGACAGTTTCGAGACAATCGACAATGATCTCAAGTATAGGAATTAGTGGGGCACATCGTGTTAAGTCACGCGACAAAATAGGAGATTTCCTTTTATTTTACAATTTCTCATATTTTATAACATTTTTGTATGGTCGAATAAACTTTCATTTTTCTGCTAAGGATGCTCACTGTAGAAGAAAATAAGTCTAATCGTCAACGAGAAAAACTACAAGAAAAGTTTATTTTACTCTATATTCACTTAATTTAACATCGCTACCACAAAGTTTCCTGAGCTCAGTCGTTTTAAAAGATCGCGGCAATGGGATAGCCAATGGCAAGGGCAGGCAACGCTTCTTCTTCTTCCAATTTAGTTGGACCCCTCCTCCCAAGGGGTACTCCAACCTGGCCACTGGTTATAAAAAAACGTGTCGGCCAAATGCAGAGCGGGATGGATGGGATTCCCGTTTTTAGTTTGAACCTTTTGGCGACTTCCGCGGGTAGAAGTGGTACTACCTATGTAATAATCTCAAACAAACTGGTCGAAACTAGAGTACAAACGTATTTTTGCAGAGATGAGTAGGGAGATGCACAACGCTCGGGTTTTAGGCGATACCATTTCGATGGCGCTAAATCGTAGCGGCGAGCTCGGAAGCTCGATTTTGTGATCATCGCCTCTGGCGATATTACAGATTCCCGTGTACCCGGGGCGAACGTGATCACCGTTCCGGCTGGTATTACAGACTGGATAATCATGAACGTCCGGCCTGGCGGGGAGGACTTCTTCTCCGCCGCTCGCTTCTTGTAAAGTCAGAGGCCGGGCTCCTTTGAGCTCCCGTGCCGCGGATGGATGTTATTTTTGATTTTCCTTTTTATCTAGCAGCCTACCGGCAAATCTGTGCGCACTGCGACGTGCACCTCATACCAGATTAATCGCCAAGGTATAGCGTAAATGCGAGAAACATAAAAATTCTTGATCGGCAAGCGAGCGCGTAACTTTTGTACGACTTTCGTATCATCTGTCTAAGAGCGAACGTTTGGCCGTGAGCCTTTAGGCACTTCCTTTTGCCAGAAGGGTCCAAGGTTCAAGAGCGAATAATATTTTTTTTGTTTTTCTTTTTTTTTACGTACAAGTCTAAGCTAATTATGCACACCGACTATCCCTACATTAGTTTTTATGGGAATTCGCAGTTTTTTTGTAACATAGAAATATATTGCTCAAATCCGGGGCAGTCCTATAACAACAAAGATTATACATATGCTTATCGTATATGAATAGTGACGACAAAAAAACGCCGATACGATCGAGAAAGGCTAAAAGAGAAAACTTGAACCTTTCTTGATCGTTTCGGCGTTTTTTTTTTGCTTTCAAGAAAAAAAAAAAAAAAAAAAATTAACCCTCCTCGGAATCGAAACCCGTACCGTCCGAATGTGAATCTGACATGCTACCGACTCAGCCAAACCACTCTAATCTACGATACGTTCAATCGAAATCGTACGCACTTATCCGCTATGAATGTCAATTAAAAAAAAATGCCGAAACGATCAAGAAAAGCTCAAAGTGAAACTTTGAGATTTTCTTGATCGTTTCGGCATTTTTTTTTTATTAATATCTTTTTACACATATATTTGGGATATCAGGATACTGTACGAAGAAAATAATTACGTAATTTTTGTGTTTAGCATTTTTATTGTTTAAACATAAAATAGTATATAGTAAAGTATATATATATATATATATATATATATATATAATATTTTTTCTCTCTTAATAACTCTCTGCAAGTGCTTTTCTAGCATAATAAATCAAATTGCCCGTGATTTTAATCGCGGAGATGCCGACTTCTCTGACATCGAAAACGGCAACGCTCCTTCTAATGAGGAGAGCTTCGAATCTCATGCGTCGCTGAACAAATCACCTACTGCATCCTCATCATCACCGATAGCGGATGATGATGTAGATATCGATATTGAAAAGGACGGCCATAAACAAGACAGCAACAAGAGTTTGGTGGATTTTACAGAAAAGTCTGAAGGGTCCGATTTCCCGAACGAGGTGAACACTGAACTTTGCCGGGAAGTGGAAAAACAGCGAGCACCGTCCAGTCGCCAACGCCGCTTGCCCGAAAGATACCGCCGTAGCTTGCCTCAAAACCCGAAGTCCTCGAATTGTCATATTGACCAGCACGTATCAGAAAAGTCAAAGGAATGTAGCGGAATAGTTACTAATCCCGGTCGTCCACCTCATACCCTCAGTACAGCAAGATCTTCTCGCGCAGCATTACGAACACAGAGTCGATCCCGTGGACGTATCGCACATGGTCAATCCCATGGAAGCATTGCACAAGGTCAAACCCACGGAAGTGTTGCACGAGGCCGACGTGATCAAGGACGTACGCCTGGACGCCGAAATACGGCGAAAGTTAAAGCTCTGGCAGCAGGAGGTGACTTTGATTTGGGAGACAGCGCCAAGACTGACTCCGCAAGCTTGCCAGGACTCCAAGGTGCGAACGTCTCTACGACATCCTCAGAAGGCGAAAGAAAGCGTACCGACAAGAACGATACCAATGATCTTGCAACAGCTTTTGGGGGTAAGCCCTTAATTTTTTTTCAAATTATTGCTCTGTTGAATTTGTCTCTGATTTATCAAGTATTTCTATTTTTTTATATGGTAGATGTGTCACTCGAAGGGATTTATGACATTTCAAAAGATGACCATTGATACATCGAATCGTTGCCATTCAAATCATCAAAAATTGTAACCAATCTGGCTTTATCCAAACTGCCTGTATCTGAAAAAATGATCGGATAGGTAAATGTCGGACAAAGATACGACGCCCGAGTTGGATTAAAAAGAAACGACCCCTGAATGAAAGTATAAGTTTACGATTATTAAAAATATGAACAAGTATAAAAACGACCCGAGAGTACAAAGTATAACAAAATGTATCTGCTTTATCAAACAGTGATGGCGCGACTGTCGTCGGCGATGTAATCGCCATTGAACGGAACTCTACAGAGCCGATGCTGGCATTGAACATAAAATTCAATAAGTTGTGTAGAATAGCGAACACGACAGCTCGTTATATAACGTAATTGGCATAGCTGTGTATTAAAAAAAATACAATTCTTGTTTTAAAACGAATACGGTGAAATATTACTTCTACGATGAATACATTACATTGATTCTCTGTGCATTTATAATTAAACAGTATATTTATTTGTTCCTAACCTCAAACCCACAGCCATCTTATGCGATATCCAATTTGATTCAGAATTTAAAAAAAACATTCTCGCAGCAGCTTCAAATCAAACATATAAATTTGGACCAGTTCGAGAAAATGCTATAAAGTACAAAGAGTATGAATTAAAATAGTAACTTCAATCAGATTTCGATTCTCATTGGCAAACAAGATCTCGAAAGCATATTCGGCGAGGCACCGAAATATTTAAGCAGCATAGAATTCTACTTCAATGTCTCGATATTTAGTCACGTTGTCTATCACTTAGCGACACAGTGGCTTCGAACATTTTTTTTTTCGATGCAGTCGTCTCAAAAATATCATTCAGCTTCGTCGTCATCTGCATATTCGAATAGACTACAAAAAAAAAAACTTAATTCGTAATAATTTATAAAAAATATTAATCTCATTGATTCGCAAAGTAAGATGATGGTAAAAATAAATGAAGAATAGGTTTTGAGATCATTCCATACTTTGTCGACCGATAATCATCTATATTTTCACTTACGAAATATCATTAACTTATTTTTAGTTCGAAGAGTTATATAAATATGATTTGTATTCTTATCAGTCATTTTATCGTTAGATTCAGAAATTTATGAATACCATCAACTGATTAGTAAAATTACTGATAGCATTTTGGTAAGGATTTCCCCGATTGTTAGTTAAATTATTTAACAGTTCGTACGGTTTTTTCTGCAAACATGAGTTTACAAATCGATCCATCGAAACCATAGTAGTTTTGTAGTAGTTTCTCTCTAATTAGTAATCTCTACATCTTAGTCTGTCACTTTGTGATGCTTTAATGTTTAAAACTTTCCATGTTCCTTTAGACGCAATTCAATATCAATTTAGTGTTTCTTTTGGACCACGTTTCAATCATACTTTTCGAGGACTTTGCTGTTTTATTTCTATCTCATGCAACGAAATAAACACCTCTGAAATACATCGAAAAACTCACGAAAGTACAAAAAAACTGCTTAGCTATAATCCAAGACGGAGTGAAATGCATTCGCAAAAAATTATCTTGTCATAGATCATCATCTCGTAATAAACTAATATTACCGATTAATTATGCAAACGACTGCTTTCAGACTGCACAGAAGTAGATTCTCGCAAGCCGCAAAAACGTTTTTAATACAGATGTGAGTTAATTCTCTGAAGAAAAGTTCTATTATCGAGTCTATTGTCTCGTAAAATGTATCGTCTGAATATATTTTGTATAATGAAAAAATAATAATAATAATAATAATCGGCCCGAATATAAATCGAAGGATTTCCGAAAGACGGACAGTTTCGAGACAATCGACAATGATCTCAAGTATAGGAATTAGTGGGGCACATCGTGTTAAGTCACGCGACAAAATAGGAGATTTCCTTTTATTTTACAATTTCTCATATTTTATAACATTTTTGTATGGTCGAATAAACTTTCATTTTTCTGCTAAGGATGCTCACTGTAGAAGAAAATAAGTCTAATCGTCAACGAGAAAAACTACAAGAAAAGTTTATTTTACTCTATATTCACTTAATTTAACATCGCTACCACAAAGTTTCCTGAGCTCAGTCGTTTTAAAAGATCGCGGCAATGGGATAGCCAATGGCAAGGGCAGGCAACGCTTCTTCTTCTTCCAATTTAGTTGGACCCCTCCTCCCAAGGGGTACTCCAACCTGGCCACTGGTTATAAAAAAACGTGTCGGCCAAATGCAGAGCGGGATGGATGGGATTCCCGTTTTTAGTTTGAACCTTTTGGCGACTTCCGCGGGTAGAAGTGGTACTACCTATGTAATAATCTCAAACAAACTGGTCGAAACTAGAGTACAAACGTATTTTTGCAGAGATGAGTAGGGAGATGCACAACGCTCGGGTTTTAGGCGATACCATTTCGATGGCGCTAAATCGTAGCGGCGAGCTCGGAAGCTCGATTTTGTGATCATCGCCTCTGGCGATATTACAGATTCCCGTGTACCCGGGGCGAACGTGATCACCGTTCCGGCTGGTATTACAGACTGGATAATCATGAACGTCCGGCCTGGCGGGGAGGACTTCTTCTCCGCCGCTCGCTTCTTGTAAAGTCAGAGGCCGGGCTCCTTTGAGCTCCCGTGCCGCGGATGGATGTTATTTTTGATTTTCCTTTTTATCTAGCAGCCTACCGGCAAATCTGTGCGCACTGCGACGTGCACCTCATACCAGATTAATCGCCAAGGTATAGCGTAAATGCGAGAAACATAAAAATTCTTGATCGGCAAGCGAGCGCGTAACTTTTGTACGACTTTCGTATCATCTGTCTAAGAGCGAACGTTTGGCCGTGAGCCTTTAGGCACTTCCTTTTGCCAGAAGGGTCCAAGGTTCGAGAGCGAATAATATTTTTTTTGTTTTTCTTTTTTTTTACGTACAAGTCTAAGCTAATTATGCACACCGACTATCCCTACATTAGTTTTTATGGGAATTCGCAGTTTTTTTGTAACATAGAAATATATTGCTCAAATCCGGGGCAGTCCTATAACAACAAAGATTATACATATGCTTATCGTATATGAATAGTGACGACAAAAAAACGCCGATACGATCGAGAAAGGCTAAAAGAGAAAACTTGAACCTTTCTTGATCGTTTCGGCGTTTTTTTTTTTGCTTTCAAGAAAAAAAAAAAAAAAAAAAATTAACCCTCCTCGGAATCGAAACCCGTACCGTCCGAATGTGAATCTGACATGCTACCGACTCAGCCAAACCACTCTAATCTACGATACGTTCAATCGAAATCGTACGCACTTATCCGCTATGAATGTCAATTAAAAAAAAATGCCGAAACGATCAAGAAAAGCTCAAAGTGAAACTTTGAGATTTTCTTGATCGTTTCGGCATTTTTTTTTTATTAATATCTTTTTACACATATATTTGGGATATCAGGATACTGTACGAAGAAAATAATTACGTAATTTTTGTGTTTAGCATTTTTATTGTTTAAACATAAAATAGTATATAGTAAAGTATATATATATATATATATATATATATATATATAATATTTTTTCTCTCTTAATAACTCTCTGCAAGTGCTTTTCTAGCATAATAAATCAAATTGCCCGTGATTTTAATCGCGGAGATGCCGACTTCTCTGACATCGAAAACGGCAACGCTCCTTCTAATGAGGAGAGCTTCGAATCTCATGCGTCGCTGAACAAATCACCTACTGCATCCTCATCATCACCGATAGCGGATGATGATGTAGATATCGATATTGAAAAGGACGGCCATAAACAAGACAGCAACAAGAGTTTGGTGGATTTTACAGAAAAGTCTGAAGGGTCCGATTTCCCGAACGAGGTGAACACTGAACTTTGCCGGGAAGTGGAAAAACAGCGAGCACCGTCCAGTCGCCAACGCCGCTTGCCCGAAAGATACCGCCGTAGCTTGCCTCAAAACCCGAAGTCCTCGAATTGTCATATTGACCAGCACGTATCAGAAAAGTCAAAGGAATGTAGCGGAATAGTTACTAATCCCGGTCGTCCACCTCATACCCTCAGTACAGCAAGATCTTCTCGCGCAGCATTACGAACACAGAGTCGATCCCGTGGACGTATCGCACATGGTCAATCCCATGGAAGCATTGCACAAGGTCAAACCCACGGAAGTGTTGCACGAGGCCGACGTGATCAAGGACGTACGCCTGGACGCCGAAATACGGCGAAAGTTAAAGCTCTGGCAGCAGGAGGTGACTTTGATTTGGGAGACAGCGCCAAGACTGACTCCGCAAGCTTGCCAGGACTCCAAGGTGCGAACGTCTCTACGACATCCTCAGAAGGCGAAAGAAAGCGTACCGACAAGAACGATACCAATGATCTTGCAACAGCTTTTGGGGGTAAGCCCTTAATTTTTTTTCAAATTATTGCTCTGTTGAATTTGTCTCTGATTTATCAAGTATTTCTATTTTTTTATATGGTAGATGTGTCACTCGAAGGGATTTATGACATTTCAAAAGATGACCATTGATACATCGAATCGTTGCCATTCAAATCATCAAAAATTGTAACCAATCTGGCTTTATCCAAACTGCCTGTATCTGAAAAAATGATCGGATAGGTAAATGTCGGACAAAGATACGACGCCCGAGTTGGATTAAAAAGAAACGACCCCTGAATGAAAGTATAAGTTTACGATTATTAAAAATATGAACAAGTATAAAAACGACCCGAGAGTACAAAGTATAACAAAATGTATCTGCTTTATCAAACAGTGATGGCGCGACTGTCGTCGGCGATGTAATCGCCATTGAACGGAACTCTACAGAGCCGATGCTGGCATTGAACATAAAATTCAATAAGTTGTGTAGAATAGCGAACACGACAGCTCGTTATATAACGTAATTGGCATAGCTGTGTATTAAAAAAAATACAATTCTTGTTTTAAAACGAATACGGTGAAATATTACTTCTACGATGAATACATTACATTGATTCTCTGTGCATTTATAATTAAACAGTATATTTATTTGTTCCTAACCTCAAACCCACAGCCATCTTATGCGATATCCAATTTGATTCAGAATTTAAAAAAAACATTCTCGCAGCAGCTTCAAATCAAACATATAAATTTGGACCAGTTCGAGAAAATGCTATAAAGTACAAAGAGTATGAATTAAAATAGTAACTTCAATCAGATTTCGATTCTCATTGGCAAACAAGATCTCGAAAGCATATTCGGCGAGGCACCGAAATATTTAAGCAGCATAGAATTCTACTTCAATGTCTCGATATTTAGTCACGTTGTCTATCACTTAGCGACACAGTGGCTTCGAACATTTTTTTTTTCGATGCAGTCGTCTCAAAAATATCATTCAGCTTCGTCGTCATCTGCATATTCGAATAGACTACAAAAAAAAAAAACTTAATTCGTAATAATTTATAAAAAATATTAATCTCATTGATTCGCAAAGTAAGATGATGGTAAAAATAAATGAAGAATAGGTTTTGAGATCATTCCATACTTTGTCGACCGATAATCATCTATATTTTCACTTACGAAATATCATTAACTTATTTTTAGTTCGAAGAGTTATATAAATATGATTTGTATTCTTATCAGTCATTTTATCGTTAGATTCAGAAATTTATGAATACCATCAACTGATTAGTAAAATTACTGATAGCATTTTGGTAAGGATTTCCCCGATTGTTAGTTAAATTATTTAACAGTTCGTACGGTTTTTTCTGCAAACATGAGTTTACAAATCGATCCATCGAAACCATAGTAGTTTTGTAGTAGTTTCTCTCTAATTAGTAATCTCTACATCTTAGTCTGTCACTTTGTGATGCTTTAATGTTTAAAACTTTCCATGTTCCTTTAGACGCAATTCAATATCAATTTAGTGTTTCTTTTGGACCACGTTTCAATCATACTTTTCGAGGACTTTGCTGTTTTATTTCTATCTCATGCAACGAAATAAACACCTCTGAAATACATCGAAAAACTCACGAAAGTACAAAAAAACTGCTTAGCTATAATCCAAGACGGAGTGAAATGCATTCGCAAAAAATTATCTTGTCATAGATCATCATCTCGTAATAAACTAATATTACCGATTAATTATGCAAACGACTGCTTTCAGACTGCACAGAAGTAGATTCTCGCAAGCTGCAAAAACGTTTTTAATACAGATGTGAGTTAATTCTCTGAAGAAAAGTTCTATTATCGAGTCTATTGTCTCGTAAAATGTATCGTCTGAATATATTTTGTATAATGAAAAAATAATAATAATAATAATAATCGGCCCGAATATAAATCGAAGGATTTCCGAAAGACGGACAGTTTCGAGACAATCGACAATGATCTCAAGTATAGGAATTAGTGGGGCACATCGTGTTAAGTCACGCGACAAAATAGGAGATTTCCTTTTATTTTACAATTTCTCATATTTTATAACATTTTTGTATGGTCGAATAAACTTTCATTTTTCTGCTAAGGATGCTCACTGTAGAAGAAAATAAGTCTAATCGTCAACGAGAAAAACTACAAGAAAAGTTTATTTTACTCTATATTCACTTAATTTAACATCGCTACCACAAAGTTTCCTGAGCTCAGTCGTTTTAAAAGATCGCGGCAATGGGATAGCCAATGGCAAGGGCAGGCAACGCTTCTTCTTCTTCCAATTTAGTTGGACCCCTCCTCCCAAGGGGTACTCCAACCTGGCCACTGGTTATAAAAAAACGTGTCGGCCAAATGCAGAGCGGGATGGATGGGATTCCCGTTTTTAGTTTGAACCTTTTGGCGACTTCCGCGGGTAGAAGTGGTAGTACCTATGTAATAATCTCAAACAAACTGGTCGAAACTAGAGTACAAACGTATTTTTGCAGAGATGAGTAGGGAGATGCACAACGCTCGGGTTTTAGGCGATACCATTTCGATGGCGCTAAATCGTAGCGGCGAGCTCGGAAGCTCGATTTTGTGATCATCGCCTCTGGCGATATTACAGATTCCCGTGTACCCGGGGCGAACGTGATCACCGTTCCGGCTGGTATTACAGACTGGATAATCATGAACGTCCGGCCTGGCGGGGAGGACTTCTTCTCCGCCGCTCGCTTCTTGTAAAGTCAGAGGCCGGGCTCCTTTGAGCTCCCGTGCCGCGGATGGATGTTATTTTTGATTTTCCTTTTTATCTAGCAGCCTACCGGCAAATCTGTGCGCACTGCGACGTGCACCTCATACCAGATTAATCGCCAAGGTATAGCGTAAATGCGAGAAACATAAAAATTCTTGATCGGCAAGCGAGCGCGTAACTTTTGTACGACTTTCGTATCATCTGTCTAAGAGCGAACGTTTGGCCGTGAGCCTTTAGGCACTTCCTTTTGCCAGAAGGGTCCAAGGTTCAAGAGCGAATAATATTTTTTTTGTTTTTCTTTTTTTTTACGTACAAGTCTAAGCTAATTATGCACACCGACTATCCCTACATTAGTTTTTATGGGAATTCGCAGTTTTTTTGTAACATAGAAATATATTGCTCAAATCCGGGGCAGTCCTATAACAACAAAGATTATACATATGCTTATCGTATATGAATAGTGACGACAAAAAAACGCCGATACGATCGAGAAAGGCTAAAAGAGAAAACTTGAACCTTTCTTGATCGTTTCGGCGTTTTTTTTTTTGCTTTCAAGAAAAAAAAAAAAAAAAAAAATTAACCCTCCTCGGAATCGAAACCCGTACCGTCCGAATGTGAATCTGACATGCTACCGACTCAGCCAAACCACTCTAATCTACGATACGTTCAATCGAAATCGTACGCACTTATCCGCTATGAATGTCAATTAAAAAAAAATGCCGAAACGATCAAGAAAAGCTCAAAGTGAAACTTTGAGATTTTCTTGATCGTTTCGGCATTTTTTTTTTATTAATATCTTTTTACACATATATTTGGGATATCAGGATACTGTACGAAGAAAATAATTACGTAATTTTTGTGTTTAGCATTTTTATTGTTTAAACATAAAATAGTATATAGTAAAGTATATATATATATATATATATATATATATATATAATATTTTTTCTCTCTTAATAACTCTCTGCAAGTGCTTTTCTAGCATAATAAATCAAATTGCCCGTGATTTTAATCGCGGAGATGCCGACTTCTCTGACATCGAAAACGGCAACGCTCCTTCTAATGAGGAGAGCTTCGAATCTCATGCGTCGCTGAACAAATCACCTACTGCATCCTCATCATCACCGATAGCGGATGATGATGTAGATATCGATATTGAAAAGGACGGCCATAAACAAGACAGCAACAAGAGTTTGGTGGATTTTACAGAAAAGTCTGAAGGGTCCGATTTCCCGAACGAGGTGAACACTGAACTTTGCCGGGAAGTGGAAAAACAGCGAGCACCGTCCAGTCGCCAACGCCGCTTGCCCGAAAGATACCGCCGTAGCTTGCCTCAAAACCCGAAGTCCTCGAATTGTCATATTGACCAGCACGTATCAGAAAAGTCAAAGGAATGTAGCGGAATAGTTACTAATCCCGGTCGTCCACCTCATACCCTCAGTACAGCAAGATCTTCTCGCGCAGCATTACGAACACAGAGTCGATCCCGTGGACGTATCGCACATGGTCAATCCCATGGAAGCATTGCACAAGGTCAAACCCACGGAAGTGTTGCACGAGGCCGACGTGATCAAGGACGTACGCCTGGACGCCGAAATACGGCGAAAGTTAAAGCTCTGGCAGCAGGAGGTGACTTTGATTTGGGAGACAGCGCCAAGACTGACTCCGCAAGCTTGCCAGGACTCCAAGGTGCGAACGTCTCTACGACATCCTCAGAAGGCGAAAGAAAGCGTACCGACAAGAACGATACCAATGATCTTGCAACAGCTTTTGGGGGTAAGCCCTTAATTTTTTTTCAAATTATTGCTCTGTTGAATTTGTCTCTGATTTATCAAGTATTTCTATTTTTTTATATGGTAGATGTGTCACTCGAAGGGATTTATGACATTTCAAAAGATGACCATTGATACATCGAATCGTTGCCATTCAAATCATCAAAAATTGTAACCAATCTGGCTTTATCCAAACTGCCTGTATCTGAAAAAATGATCGGATAGGTAAATGTCGGACAAAGATACGACGCCCGAGTTGGATTAAAAAGAAACGACCCCTGAATGAAAGTATAAGTTTACGATTATTAAAAATATGAACAAGTATAAAAACGACCCGAGAGTACAAAGTATAACAAAATGTATCTGCTTTATCAAACAGTGATGGCGCGACTGTCGTCGGCGATGTAATCGCCATTGAACGGAACTCTACAGAGCCGATGCTGGCATTGAACATAAAATTCAATAAGTTGTGTAGAATAGCGAACACGACAGCTCGTTATATAACGTAATTGGCATAGCTGTGTATTAAAAAAAATACAATTCTTGTTTTAAAACGAATACGGTGAAATATTACTTCTACGATGAATACATTACATTGATTCTCTGTGCATTTATAATTAAACAGTATATTTATTTGTTCCTAACCTCAAACCCACAGCCATCTTATGCGATATCCAATTTGATTCAGAATTTAAAAAAAACATTCTCGCAGCAGCTTCAAATCAAACATATAAATTTGGACCAGTTCGAGAAAATGCTATAAAGTACAAAGAGTATGAATTAAAATAGTAACTTCAATCAGATTTCGATTCTCATTGGCAAACAAGATCTCGAAAGCATATTCGGCGAGGCACCGAAATATTTAAGCAGCATAGAATTCTACTTCAATGTCTCGATATTTAGTCACGTTGTCTATCACTTAGCGACACAGTGGCTTCGAACATTTTTTTTTTCGATGCAGTCGTCTCAAAAATATCATTCAGCTTCGTCGTCATCTGCATATTCGAATAGACTACAAAAAAAAAAACTTAATTCGTAATAATTTATAAAAAATATTAATCTCATTGATTCGCAAAGTAAGATGATGGTAAAAATAAATGAAGAATAGGTTTTGAGATCATTCCATACTTTGTCGACCGATAATCATCTATATTTTCACTTACGAAATATCATTAACTTATTTTTAGTTCGAAGAGTTATATAAATATGATTTGTATTCTTATCAGTCATTTTATCGTTAGATTCAGAAATTTATGAATACCATCAACTGATTAGTAAAATTACTGATAGCATTTTGGTAAGGATTTCCCCGATTGTTAGTTAAATTATTTAACAGTTCGTACGGTTTTTTCTGCAAACATGAGTTTACAAATCGATCCATCGAAACCATAGTAGTTTTGTAGTAGTTTCTCTCTAATTAGTAATCTCTACATCTTAGTCTGTCACTTTGTGATGCTTTAATGTTTAAAACTTTCCATGTTCCTTTAGACGCAATTCAATATCAATTTAGTGTTTCTTTTGGACCACGTTTCAATCATACTTTTCGAGGACTTTGCTGTTTTATTTCTATCTCATGCAACGAAATAAACACCTCTGAAATACATCGAAAAACTCACGAAAGTACAAAAAAACTGCTTAGCTATAATCCAAGACGGAGTGAAATGCATTCGCAAAAAATTATCTTGTCATAGATCATCATCTCGTAATAAACTAATATTACCGATTAATTATGCAAACGACTGCTTTCAGACTGCACAGAAGTAGATTCTCGCAAGCCGCAAAAACGTTTTTAATACAGATGTGAGTTAATTCTCTGAAGAAAAGTTCTATTATCGAGTCTATTGTCTCGTAAAATGTATCGTCTGAATATATTTTGTATAATGAAAAAATAATAATAATAATAATAATCGGCCCGAATATAAATCGAAGGATTTCCGAAAGACGGACAGTTTCGAGACAATCGACAATGATCTCAAGTATAGGAATTAGTGGGGCACATCGTGTTAAGTCACGCGACAAAATAGGAGATTTCCTTTTATTTTACAATTTCTCATATTTTATAACATTTTTGTATGGTCGAATAAACTTTCATTTTTCTGCTAAGGATGCTCACTGTAGAAGAAAATAAGTCTAATCGTCAACGAGAAAAACTACAAGAAAAGTTTATTTTACTCTATATTCACTTAATTTAACATCGCTACCACAAAGTTTCCTGAGCTCAGTCGTTTTAAAAGATCGCGGCAATGGGATAGCCAATGGCAAGGGCAGGCAACGCTTCTTCTTCTTCCAATTTAGTTGGACCCCTCCTCCCAAGGGGTACTCCAACCTGGCCACTGGTTATAAAAAAACGTGTCGGCCAAATGCAGAGCGGGATGGATGGGATTCCCGTTTTTAGTTTGAACCTTTTGGCGACTTCCGCGGGTAGAAGTGGTACTACCTATGTAATAATCTCAAACAAACTGGTCGAAACTAGAGTACAAACGTATTTTTGCAGAGATGAGTAGGGAGATGCACAACGCTCGGGTTTTAGGCGATACCATTTCGATGGCGCTAAATCGTAGCGGCGAGCTCGGAAGCTCGATTTTGTGATCATCGCCTCTGGCGATATTACAGATTCCCGTGTACCCGGGGCGAACGTGATCACCGTTCCGGCTGGTATTACAGACTGGATAATCATGAACGTCCGGCCTGGCGGGGAGGACTTCTTCTCCGCCGCTCGCTTCTTGTAAAGTCAGAGGCCGGGCTCCTTTGAGCTCCCGTGCCGCGGATGGATGTTATTTTTGATTTTCCTTTTTATCTAGCAGCCTACCGGCAAATCTGTGCGCACTGCGACGTGCACCTCATACCAGATTAATCGCCAAGGTATAGCGTAAATGCGAGAAACATAAAAATTCTTGATCGGCAAGCGAGCGCGTAACTTTTGTACGACTTTCGTATCATCTGTCTAAGAGCGAACGTTTGGCCGTGAGCCTTTAGGCACTTCCTTTTGCCAGAAGGGTCCAAGGTTCGAGAGCGAATAATATTTTTTTTGTTTTTCTTTTTTTTTACGTACAAGTCTAAGCTAATTATGCACACCGACTATCCCTACATTAGTTTTTATGGGAATTCGCAGTTTTTTTGTAACATAGAAATATATTGCTCAAATCCGGGGCAGTCCTATAACAACAAAGATTATACATATGCTTATCGTATATGAATAGTGACGACAAAAAAACGCCGATACGATCGAGAAAGGCTAAAAGAGAAAACTTGAACCTTTCTTGATCGTTTCGGCGTTTTTTTTTTGCTTTCAAGAAAAAAAAAAAAAAAAAAAATTAACCCTCCTCGGAATCGAAACCCGTACCGTCCGAATGTGAATCTGACATGCTACCGACTCAGCCAAACCACTCTAATCTACGATACGTTCAATCGAAATCGTACGCACTTATCCGCTATGAATGTCAATTAAAAAAAAATGCCGAAACGATCAAGAAAAGCTCAAAGTGAAACTTTGAGATTTTCTTGATCGTTTCGGCATTTTTTTTTTATTAATATCTTTTTACACATATATTTGGGATATCAGGATACTGTACGAAGAAAATAATTACGTAATTTTTGTGTTTAGCATTTTTATTGTTTAAACATAAAATAGTATATAGTAAAGTATATATATATATATATATATATATAATATTTTTTCTCTCTTAATAACTCTCTGCAAGTGCTTTTCTAGCATAATAAATCAAATTGCTCGTGCTCTTGTGTGATGCTGATGTGTTGTGTTAAAAGAACACTTGCAGGGAGTTATGAAGCGGACGAAAAGAAAAATTGGACAAAACAATTGTTAAGAAGAGGAACTGAACTCGTATCGGTCGAACCGTAATCCAAGAGGCCAGTCACCCGACCACGTCACTCTCACTCGAGATATAATGCTTTTACGCTATAAATATTTTTTTATAGGGTGTCGGAAAAAAAGCCGAAACGATTGAGAAAGGCTCAAACAGGAAGTTTGAGTCGTTCTCAATCGCCGAAACAAACAATTCGGAAAGACTCAAACTTCCTGTTTGAGCCTTTCTCAATCGTCTCGACGTTCCTTTTTCATTCATTTTTTATTATTAGCGATTTTATATAATAACCCTCGAAAGGCAATACTGTTGATTATTTGGCCGAGTGCACTATCTGAATGCACTCGTTTTCAGGGGACACCACGAGAAGGCAATCAACTTTACCCCCCGTTAGCTCCAAAAGCCTCCGTCGCGAAGACGGGACGTTGTTGAGGATATGTGATCCACAACAGCGCAGCTCATGGAACGATTATTCGAAGCGCAGCTTGAAAAGCCTCTGCTTACGCACGGGAACACATGAGACAATTCAAAATGATTTGTAACAGTGCAGCTCCAAGAGCCTCCGATTGCAGACAGGCGCGACTTCAATAACCATTGGTTGAACAATTTCAACACTCTGAGTTTGTAACGAATTATCCATATTGAGATGCAGCTCAGTGAGCGTCTGTAAACAATCGGGAACAGCTTTGAAGATACAAAAGATCGATCAAAGTGCAGCTCGAAAAGCCTCCGATCGCGCACAGGCGCGAGCTCAACACTTATCGTTAAAACAAACTCAGAAACCTTGCAGCTTTTTTAACTTATGGTTCGGCTTGCGTTGCGATGCAGCGTAGCGAGCTACTTGCTTCGCGCGATTATTGTATTTTGTCTGAGCAAATAGTTTGACTGTGACCAAAAAGTGCAAATGCTGCATTCGATGATCTTTGCAGGGATGATTTTTATCGTACCACTGAGGATACGATGAAGCTGTGGCCAACACGACATCACTCGTAATTTTTTGTACGAGTTTTTCACAGTGCCAGTGTTTTTCCCAAAGTTTGGAGTAAGCCTGCAGCTGGGCTTCTACAATTTGTGTAAATTGCTCCGTTGGACGCTTCAATTTTGTCACCTTTGGCGCATCGACATCGAGGTTTTCGTACTCTCGAAACTCGATATACATTTCTTCTGGTGAAGCGTCATCCATGGGGATTTTCAGGATGTCTGCGGTACAAGAGTCACATGGTTTTTTTTCAAATTGCGATGCGCAATATAGCCAGCGAAAAACGCGATTGCATTCTTCTCGTAGAAGCTGAGATCGTTGGCAGTGGTAGCTTCACTTTGCTGTTCCTCAGTAAACCACTCAATAATTTCCGAATCAGTGGAAACATCGACATTTGAGTCATCTTCGTCGTGCTCAACGGGATTGATCCTCAAATCGTCCGCATCCTCAAATGCTCTTGTAACGGCACTAAACGGATTCAGAAGTGCATTTCCTTCGGGACACTGGGTATTGCCGAGGTCTGTCTGGGTATTTGGGTGTCCTCGCCCGCAGTCTTAATTGCAGCGGCGTATTTATGACTGAGCATTTGAAAAGCTCGCTTCACATTCATAGCCTCGAAACTTGATGGCTCTATATGAGACGATGTGATATGCGAAAGCAATCTGAACGTAGTTTTTGTGCTGTCGTAAGTTCGCGTATCTACAAAGTCCGCGTATGCAGCAACGACTTGCCCATGACTATAGAGCACCTTGTGCGTTCTGAGCGTGCTCAGTAAATGCTTTATCAAATGCGGGAAATCATATGAGGCGAAGTACTCTCGACCTGCACAATGGAAGGAAGGAGTTGCCGTGTCGTGTACGCCAAGTACAGATGAATAAAGCGATTGGTTGGACGGTCCTTGATCACACGTAGTCAGCACAACGTTCGCTCCGACTTCCCTAAGTTTCATCAAACATTGCTCCAAAAGCTCATGCATCTCTGTCGTGCTCATTCCATTTCCTGTCAGGAAATAGGCGATGAGTTGCCGCCACGGATTTTTTGCGTTCAAAGAATCCAAACAAAAAACGTTGCGGCGACCGAGCGATCCAAGATCTACAAGTCCTTCGATGCAATCAAACTTCACGGAATATTCTTCGAAGTTCTTCACGGTCATCTCGTCCCATTTCAGACAGCAGATCCTTTCAACAGGTGGTAACTGTTCCAGCTTCGGTCTCAATTTGTCGAAGATTTCCGAAATAAAGCCAGGTCTAATATCAATTTCAGATATCCACGACCTTACAGTGCTTACCGATGGAAAGCGGCACCCAGCTTTTTGTAATCGTTTATACGCTGTTGCTGAATAATAAAAGAGCTGCTTCGCCAAATCTTTTTCATCTTCTGCAAACGGAGCGTTCTTACGGTGCAATTCCTTTCATCAAGGAATTCATCAACAGTTTTCTTGCATTTTCTCTGCAAATTCTCATTTTGCTTTACAGCGCGTTTCAGTCGTATCTTTAGTTGCCTGATCCGTTTGGAATATTCCTCAACCTTCGCTACCAGTTGAGCTCGACTCAAATTCCGACTACGCTGCATTCGTTCGACTGATGTCTTTATATTATGATTTGTCGAGGTCTTTGTGAGCTCTGGCTCGATAGTGGTCCATGACATCTCTTCATCATCCGAAGCTTCAAACGAAAGCTCAGCAGGCTTTTTATAAAAAAAAAGACCACGTCCATTTCCCTTGTATCCATCAAATTTTCTGGCTGTGCAGGAGCCATTGCGACCTCAATGGCGGACACCTTGTCCCTTTGAGCCTCTTGAAGTGGCTCTGCCTGCATGTTAGAAGATACAATACTTGGACTTGTACTTACCAAACTGCTCGGACCTGTCTCGTGATTGTTGTCCATATCCTCCCGTACGAAAAATGGGACGGGAACAGCATCGCGTTTCAATTTGCCATTTGCATTAATGCAGCTTGGATCAAAATGTGCAGCGCATAAACCTGCATTACGAAGAGTGGCAGCAGTCCAAGTCTTCAAATGGGGATTTCCTGTTATCAAATAGTTTAAAAGTTATTCTATCCTGAAAATTACCTCCAATACAGTGCTCTACATAACGATACCCCCTTAAGTATGAAAAGAAGGTGTAATTTGAAATTCAATTCTAACGTATCAGACGTGCCAATGGTGTTTGGGCTTTGGTTTATGATCTTTAATATATTTAAAATACTGATATTTAATATTTGTTGCGCTAAGCTCAATACATAGAAAGTTGACGCGTTTCTTAAAGACAATACCATAGGGAGAGGGATAGAGTAAGATGAGAATACAAGTAAGATACGCCAAGAATTTTTAACATTTTGCAATGAGATCAAAGACTGACAAATTGCAGCTAAAAAAAAAAATTGGAACAAAGACATTGTCAGATTGCTTCCTCAAGAAGCTTTGTTTTGTCATTAGTTAATTCAATTTTTACTTCAAATGTTGATAATTTTGAACAATTCAATCATAACTAAATCACAAAAATATTATAGGACCTATAACCGCAGACACAGGTCCGTAGACATTTTTTGTAAAAATTCAAATTTTTGTAAGAATTGAAGGACTGCATTGTTTTTGCGCAAATTTAATATGGATAATCGCTTTGTAATTGTTCAACTTTGTACCAATTTTTAAACAGGTATCTCAAAAATTGTGGATCTGAAAGACTAAACGAATTTTGCCCAAATTCAACAATGATCGTCGGAATGTAATAATTCAACTTTGTACTAATTGTTAGCCGGATATCTCCAAAAATGTCGGAGTTAGAGCGCATACAGACCCTTTTTAAAAAATTAAAATTGTTATAAAAATTACAGAACTGCATAGATTTTTCCAAAAATTCAGTCGAGCAGGGGGAACCTGACCCCTCAAGATATCTGATGAATTTCAGCTTAATAGCTGAAATAGCTGGTTTCTTGTTGATTATCAATTTAATAAACAATAGAACATTTGATTCAATTATTTATCAATTAGTTTAACGTTAACTCAGTATATTTATTTATTTGTCGATTTATTCAACGATGAGTTGATTTTTCTCAATTTTTAAATTTATTTGTTAGAATTTTTCTCGAGTTTTTGATAATATTTTTTAGTTTCATTAGAAATAATTCCATGGCAATTGCTGTAGGTAATTGTAATGATTTAGCCTCGATTGAGCTAAAATAATATTATAATAATTGTAGATAATAGGGTTGTTTGTGGACCAAGATAGGAAAACGTTTAGGAATCTTCATAACAAATTTCAATATTTACAGATTTCGTAAATTATAAATTAAAATTTGAATTGTTTATGAAAATTTGAATTATTCAGAAAAAAGTTACTCATTCAAATTATGTGAACATTCAATTCAAATTATGAATTGAATAATTCAGATTCAATTCATAATGAATTATTACAAACTTTAATTATGCACACATCCCTAGAATTTATTGATATCTTTTTATAATTGTTATTATGCAAAATGAATGTTCCTAGAATCTTCAATACGATTGATTTTTTTCAGATTTTTGTCGTATCCTAAAGTACTTAAATTCTGTTCGACTTTTACCTTTAGTTCGGAAATTTCAATGTGTAAAGATGAAGTATCCTTCACACTACGCCAGACGGCAAATAATAATCTTAGCTAATTATCTCATAGATATAAATTTACCTGTATATTGGATCCAGACATCATGTCGAGGATCATCAGCCTGAGGAAAGCGGAAAAGGTGGGATTGCGTGGCGATTCGTCCGTTTGTACAATTTTTGTACGCACAACGATCATAAACTCGTTCCTTCTTACTTACTTCTGACATAATCAAATTTTTATTGTTAATAATCTATTTTATTTGTTAAAATAATCTCTTTCGATCGCGGTGATTGTTAGCTTCAAGCATTCGCACGGCCGAGATCTGCGAGACTAATCCTAAAAAGAATACGAGAACAACACAAAACCAACGACTGCAACAATGTTGCAAGTAAACATGAATTTCCGAGATATCTCTTGTGCGCGAGGAGAGGAACGTTTGGTATCCGCGAGGTTCATTTTCTCGACGAACGCCGAACGAAACAGACATGGTAAGCTGCTCTTCGATTATTGTAACAAAAAAAACACGTTATTTATTAATTTAAAATTAATTTTTATTTTCAGACCAGTACATTGCAAGAAGAAATTAACGCTCTGCAAATTGTCGTCACTGAAACTTCGTAAGTATTGATAGGGTCTGCAAAAAAAATATTATTAATATAAAATATTTAATATAGTAATTTTTTACTCAATGCAGTGCAATGGAAATAGGAGAGCAACAGCAACAGCAGCGGCAACGGCAACGGCAACGGCAACGGCAACGGCAACGGCAACGGCAACGGCAACGGCAACGGCAACGGCAACGGCAACAGCCACAGCAGCCAAACAAAGGAGCGAAATCAGGTACGTGTTGTCGTTCACAATTTTTAACGTTGCAATTGCAATTTTTTGTAATTTCATTGTTGTTCTTTGTTGGTTTACAGATAATAAAAAGAAAAATTGGCGGTGGCAAAAAAATAAAAAGAATCGAGGCCGGAGGGGCAATGAAGAAAGACAGCGAAGCCGATCACCTCGGTCGCGCGCAGAGGCGCCGAGGGGAGCTGCCCCCGCCGATCGGGCATTAAAAATCATTATCGATGCTGTGCTCGATCGTATGACAAATAATAATAAATAAATAAAATAAAAATGCTAAACACAAAAATTACGTAATTATTTTCTTCGTACAGTATCCTGATATCCCAAATATATGTGTAAAAAGATATTAATAAAAAAAAAACGCGTTGAAAAAAAATGCCGAAACGATCAAGAAAATCTCAAAGTTTCACTTTGAGCTTTTCTTGATCGTTTCAGCATTTTTTTTTAATTGACATTCATAGCGGATAAGTGCGTACGATTTCGACTGAATATATCGTAGATTAGAGTGGTTTGGCTGAGTCGGTAGCATGTCAGATTCACATTCGGACGGTACGGGTTTCGATTCCGAGGAGGGTTAATTTTTTTTTTTTTTTTTCTTGAAAGCAAAAAAAAAACGCCGAAACGATCAAGAAAGGCCGAAACGTTCAAGTTTTCTCTTTTAGCCTTTCTCGATCGTATCGGCGTTTTTTTGTCGTCACTATTCATATACGATAAGCATATGTATAATCTTTGTTGTTATAGGACTGCCCCGGATTTGAGCAATATATTTCTATATTACAAAAAAACTGCGAATTCCCATAAAAGCTAATGTAGGGATAGTCGGTGTGCATAATTAGCTTAGACTTGTACGTAAAAAAAAAAGAAAAACAAAAAAAAATATTATTCGCTCTCGAACCTTGGACCCTTCTGTCAAAAGGAAGTGCCTAAAGGCTCACGGCCAAACGTTCGCTCTTGGACAGATACGAAAGTCGTACAAAAGTTACACGCTCGCTTGCCGATCAAGAATTTTTATTTTTCTCGCATTTACGCTATACCTTGGCGATTAATCTGGTATGAGGTGCACGTCGCAGTGCGCACAGATTTGCCGGTAGGCTGCTAGATAAAAAGGAAAATCAAAAATAACATCCATCCGCGGCAAGGGAGCCCAAAGGAGCCCGGCCTCTGACTTTACAGGAAGCGAGCGGCGGAGAAGAAGTCCTCCCCACCGGGCCGGACGTTCGTGATTATCCAGCCTGTAATACCAGCCGGAACGGTGATCACGTTCGCCCCGGATACACGGGAATCTGTAATATCGCCAGAGGCGATGATCACAAAATCGAGCTTCCGAGCTCGCCGCTACGATTTAGCGCCATCGAAATGGTATCGCCTAAAACCCGAGCGTTGTCCATCTCCCTACTCATCTCTGATTTTTGTACTCCAGTTTCACTTCTGCGTACATCTAGAGATGCACGCCGAAATTATGACCGGTCATTTTTTGGTCATGTGACGGTCATGGGACCGTCACGTTACGAACGGAAAAATGACGCCGTATGACCAAAGCGCCACCATTTACTAATTTTCGAATCATAAGTCAGCGCATCGATGATCCACGCCATTTTCCGAGATTAACCGGCACCGGCACAGTCTGGACAAACATCGAAAAACATCGGTTGTTATGACATTCGGTAAGTGATTTATCTTTATACATCGTTACAATAAGAGATTAACTGAGTTAATCAATTTCGAAAGAAATTATATTTTATTACAATTTGATTTATTTTGTAGCTTCATTTAAATAATATGGTTAAAGTGTGCTTTGCGGCTCGCTACTTACCGAACGCTTTCGCAGCACGTGTTAACGTTTTCACTCGATGAATACATTTGTTAGGCATTTCTTTTGCGCTGTATTAAATGAAACAATTTAGAGTAAAAGAGAATACATTTTTACTTGACATTTCGATTTTTGTTGCAGAGTTGTCAACGGTAATTCCGGCTCTGTTCTCGCCACTTTTTCGCACGTTCGCACATTCACTTGGTGAGTATTTTTATTAAAACTTTTTTTCGAAACATTGAATTAAGATACGCATTTTAAACTGGGGCGAAATATATTTTTACTTGACGTTATGAATGTGTTGTAGAGTTGTCAGTTGTCATCGTCAATTTCCGCATCTTATTCATCGATATCGTACGTGATCGCGTCGCGTATCATATGTGATTGCATTTTCGCTCAGTAAGTATTTTTATTGGTAATTATTTTGAAATGGAGTTAATAATTACATTAACTAGATGCAGAAAAATAGTTTTCTATTATTCGATTTATTTTATGTTTTAGCATTGCCATCAACTGTGACCGCTGCTCTTCGACATTCGTTCTTCGTGTGTAATCAACTGTAACGAATCGATACCTATGGTGGGAGGATGCATCTCAAAAAGATCGTGGCCAATAACTTCAAGGAAATTGCGAAACAGCCTCATCAAAAGATGCACATGTACAGGTGCAAATTTTGTACACAATGTTACGCGCATCACGTCACGCGTATGGCGAAACATCTTAAAGATTGTCGAGGTTGTCCATTAGAAATCAAGGACCAAATCAAGCACCAAAAAAGAACGACGAAACGTAAACGAGTAAAGAAGTCTCGCACTCATCGACATCGCGACTCTTCGCAGTCCAGCGGCAACAGTACCGCAACCGACGAAATCGACGAGATGGACATCGAATACGTCGATAGTAGTTTAACTGCCCCTACCGAATCCGGATCAAACAAAGAGAACGAGATAGGCACAGGACTCACAGGAGAGACGAGCGGCGTTAATTCATCGGTTATAAAACAAAAGACGGTTTCAAGCGGTCCAGTGAAGATTCGAAGCTTTTGCGATAACATGACGAAGAAAGATACAGGTCATGCCCAGAAACTCTTGGTGAAAGCAATATACGCATCGGGCACTCCTCTGAACATGATGCAAAATTCTCATTGGCAAGCATTTTTTACATATTTGCGACCGGCATTTGCAGTACCGACAAGACGTCAGATCTCCGTACAGTTTCTCGAAGAGGTTTACACAGAAGTGAAGTCTGAAGTAGACAAAAAAGTTATGGCAGCCAGCTGCGTCGGACTACAATGCAATGGCTGGTCCAATATCCGCAACGAGGAATCGTGAATATTGTTTTGACGACGCCAGAGCCGATCTTTTTCAAGTCTATACCCACGGGGACCAATTCGGAAACGAGTGCTTACATAGCAGCTGAACTAACGAAGGTCATCGATGAAATCGGAGCATCGAAAGTGTTGGGGATTTGTACTGACAACGCAGCAGTAATGAAGGCAGCATGCCGCATACTTCAAACGCAATACGAGTCGAACACCCTCGTCTTCTATGGATGTGCAGCACATACGCTGAATTTGCTTATAAAAGACGTAATGAAACTTCCGGCGGTTGATCGGCTCGCGAAGAATGTCAAATCCTTGGTAAAAGAAGTTAAACACTCTCACGTTCTCTCCGCAACGTTCGCAGTGCTTCAGGCAAAACATCCTCAGAATATCACAACGACGCTAAAATTGCCAGTTATCACGAGATGGGGCTCGATTGTGACGTATTTGCACAGTATCTCCGTGAACAAGCATAATTTGCAAGCACTCGCGATTGATCAATCTGCGTCTAAATATTTGAATAGATTGACGAAATCATTGCTTCTGGATGAAGAGTTCTGGATTCAAACCCAAAAGATCCTGTATCTCATAGAGCCGGTGGCTTCCTGGATCAGGATGTTGGAAGGGGATATGCCGAAGCTGAGTTGCGTTCCAGAAGCCTTCATGGAACTTGAACGTCATTTCGAAAAGGAACTAAAAACCGCTCCGCTTCCACCCCTTCCTTTTGAGGAATCGACGGTTGCAATCGATGCCGTTCGATCTCGACGCGCGATGGCAGTAACTGCTATTCACTTGGCTGCGAACATCTTGGATCCGGCTTTCAAAGGAAAAAAATTGAGCGAAGAAGATCAAGTCTCCGGTACCGTCCTGATCCACGAGATAGCAGTCAAGTTCGGATTGGACATTGATAAAGTTCTTTCCGAACTTGCAGACTACACGTCCGACGAGGGACTATGGAAAGAAACATACGTACAGCAGGCGTCGTCTTCGACCTGAGCATCTAAATGGTGGAAAGGCATATGCCATAAAACTACTCTCAGCAAGGTGGCTCAGGAAATCTTGAATTTGCATGCGACATCAGCCGCAACCGAGCGATCCTTTAGTACTCACGGCTGGATCCATAACTCGAAAAGAAATCGGCTTACCGTCCGACGAGCTTCTATGATTGCATATATATCGTACAACATGCGATTGTTCAAAGATTGTCGAGCAATAAGACAAACGAAGAGTCAAACTCGATTCGCGTTTCAAACGTCGTCAAACTCGGAACCGTCGGAAGAAGATTGCGTGACTGAAGGCGAATATCAAGATGAAGAGTATCTTAATGAAACGTAGACTACTCGAGGCGACTGTGATAATCAGTAATATCTCTAACAATTTCATTCAAAGGCTGAGAAAAATGACTGTGATTTTTTTTATAACGTTTATTAATTGTAAGAGATGTTTAACATGTTATGACCGCCGTTCACAATTCATAGTTTATTAATCTTACGAATTGTTTAACATATTTCTTAAGTCGTTCATAGTACAAAAAAATTAAACAATGTATACGTACGTTGAATTCAATAAAAGTAACATTGTTTAAACCTTCATAATTGATTATTGTTAAACGAGTTGGTGGTATAAAAAACTGGATAATGTATATTTATTGCAACTAAATAATCAACCTAAAACCAATCCTACCAAACCCCGTACCCTCCTCCTCCCCTACCCACTAAACTCTAATAATATAAATATTATTTATATTCTTCAAATTTGGGCATTGCGCTTTAAAAAATCTGACGATATTTGTGACAAAAAAGTCAATGACGGTCATTGTGCAACTATATAGTAGTTTGACCATAATTCTGACGCTCAACAAAAATTACCGTCATTGTACATCAAAGAATTTGAAATGACGAAAATGACGGTCACAGGACGGTAATTTTTGTGTCAATTGTCGCAAACGCAAAATGACCGTCATTGCACATCTCTAGGTGGTTCCGAGAGTTCCGAAGATAATGCAATTGTACAGCATACACATGAGGGTGAAGGATGTAGTGAGTATCTGAATCCTTTAACAGTTACTGTGAACTTTGATAAAGTAGAACTTCGAAAATTGCATCCTCATTACTTTACACATTTGACGAAGCCACCTCTATTAGAAAGTATGTTTATCAATTTTGTCTGCCTCATAGAGGAAACTTCGTAAAATAGGTAAAATAATGAGGAAGCAACTTGCAAGATTCTACTTTACAGTAGGAATGTGCGAATATTCCAAATTTTGAATAATTTATTATGATTTGATTATGAATTATTCAGTGCAATATTTGAACTGAATATTCATATTATTTTAATAATTCAGAATTCCATGGATATTCATGAATTCTATGAATAATTGTGCTATGGAAGCGTTGTGCAATAGTATATTGTGTAACAAGCGCGTAAAGTACAACAATTCCGCGCGAGTTCCACATACTATTTTTTGTAACAGCGGTGCGTGAAGCGAGTCTTCTTCAGGGAGGTTGAGCGTAGTCAAAGCGCGAGTTTTGCGAAAGGAGTGTGTAATGCCGTGCGTAAAGTTTCACTTTACGCACGGCATTCGGAAAACGAGCACTTTACGCACGCGAAACCTCCCCGAAAAGACGAGCTTTACGCACGCTATTGCAAAAATTATATTTGCACAACGCTTCCTCACTATTTTTTGGTCTTCCCAACTCGGTTTGTCGGAAACTACGACTTTATCACTATTGGCTCCCTCAAGAAGCTTTGTTTTGTGATTAGTTGCGCTGCTAATATAAAAAAACATAATGTGATAAATTGTGGAAGCTAGAGGGCAAGACATTATGTAAAAACAAAAGGCCAGATAAAAGTCAGATATCTTAAAAATTGTAGTATCTAGAGTGCGTACAGAGACTTTTGGAAATAACTTTAATCGTGCAAAAACAAAAGAACTGCATGGATTTAGCCCCATTTTTTCATTATTTTCTTCTATCAATCTTTTTAGTACCCTCCCTTTGCCCTGCATTCCCCCCCCCCCCCCCCAACCATAATTTATATTTGAGTTTTTCGAATTATTTTATTTTTGGGTATTTTATTATTTTATTTTATATCGGGTCCCCGCTTTTTTTACTCCCGACTGTCCGCAGGGCAAAAAGACGGGAGTATGCGTTTCACTGGAATGGCGCGAATATGCCTATTTCCATTAGCACAATGTTCTCCAAAACAGTAGAAGATGTCTTAACTAAACTTGGTACACAGGTTCTGTGTAACTGCCTTTGTGTCTTTTTCCATAATTTGTATATACCAGGTGCGATTCCCAAAAGATTTAAACGTTTTAAAAAATAGTCTAGCAGCAAGTTTCTTTATATTGAAATCCCAAGATGGCCGCGGTGGTGAAGATGTTCTAACCTGACCTCGCTCACGGCGGAGTGAGTAACTCCGTTAGTAGATGCGCGCGCGATATTCAAAAATAATCAAATAAAAATAACTTTACAAAAATAAAAAAACTCCCGACTGGATAAACAAAAATTGGAAAATAATAAATAATCATTTGCATATTATAGTCGGGAGATTGCCACACTTGAACACAAACGCAAATCTACCCACTACAATATGCAAATGATTATTTATTATTTTCCAATTTTTGTTTATCCAGTCGGGAGTTTTTTTATTTTTGTAAAGTTATTTTTATTTGATTATTGTTGTTTATAATTCCTATTGGGGTTTTTTGAAAGTATTGTCTTTTTGGGTTATTCTATTATTTTCTTTTAGATCGAGTCCCCGATTTTTGGTTATTATTGTGTGTCATACATATTCGGATTTTCTTCTTATTATCGTTCATCACTTATATTTGGTTGTTTTTAAATTAGTTTTTGGATTATATAGATGCAGCTAAGCTGAATAAAGTTGTTATTTTCTTTTTCATTATTATTTTGTTTCGTACCATTTTTTGCTTCCCCTCCCAAAAATAAAGATGATTGGTCACATATGATGATAACTATTAAGTTATTATTAACTCTCGACTGCGACTTCTGAAATTATATTTCTTTATTAATTGTTAAAATGTATGGCAAATAAATAAATTATTAAAGTTGTTTGAATTTTTTTCAACACAGAAAGATTACTATGAACACTCTGATATTACCAGGCTTTTTAAATAATATCTCCAATAAAAAATTCAAGTACTGCCAAGTTATTTGCATCGAGTTCGTTATTTGAAGAAAAAATCGAGTACTATCAAGTTACCGTACGATTTGCAGGGAATTGCTGCGGTTTTCATTTTAACCGAGAAACGCACAACCGGCCTCTACGAAGAGATGTGGACGAAACTGTTCGAACTGGTGCCAAAGTTGCAAAAAAATGTAACATTCATCATGAGCGACTACGAGAAAGCTGCCATGTCCGCTACTCGATGGAGTTTCCCAAACGCGCGGCTCTGTGAATGCTGGTTCCACTATTGCCAGGTAATTGAGAAAATATAATCCAAATGTAGCAAGTCTCACATTATATAGTGTAAAAATAGTGCATAAAAAAACCTTTTTTTTAAATTGTTTTTCCTTTGCCACATCATAAAACTATAGTTTGGATCCTAATATTAAACTTCGTGAAAGGAGAGCTTCAGCAACAAATATTTAGAGGTGGCTCATCGGGCTTGTGTATTTCTCATTTGATTAACACGTAAAAAGTCAGATCTCCCGTTTAAATGGATCTACGAATTGTTCTACTCTATAGACAGTGCTCTGTTTGGGAGCGTTTTATAGCTCATACAATTCTCTTTAATCGGGCGTATCATGGAACAATATAAACCGTACGGTGTCGAAGATATTTAAGTTCGCGTAAGTATGTAAACAAGCACTTTTGCAAAAAACGTTTACCTAAGACATATTGCCAACTTCCTCGGTGGAATCAATAGAAAAAATTCTATAAAATTCACCAAGTGCATGGAGAATTATATTTGTTTTATATTACAATGTAACTACTTTAGTAATAATAATAATAGTTATATTTTATTATTATTTCATAAAAATAAAATTTATTAAAAATAAATCATATCTCTGGAAGTATGCATCGAAACAATTGATATTATAGGAACCAATGATTAAATTAGCTGCACTTTACGACAAAAAATAGTAGTACTTAAAAATAAAAAATATATATCGCCCTGATTCGAAAAAATGTATCTCCTCCTATAATTTTAAATATTTTGACCTGTCAATTTTTTTCGTGCTTTGTATACTGCTCTTCTCTATTCTCAACAATGAATCGTGGCAGATTTTTTATATAATTTTTTTGTGCCAATTCTAAAAAATCGACAGTACTAAAAAATCTTTTTTTTCCGTCCAAAGTATGTTTTTAACAGGAAACAAAGGCATCTAGGTGAATTTTCCATGCACGTATGGATTTTATACTATTTTTTGGGTTGATTCCGCCGAAGAAGTTGGCATTATGTCTTAGGTACGCGTTTTTTTTTGCAAAAGTGCGTAATTACATACTTACGCGAACTTCTATATCATGTACACTGTAGAGTCTAAAATGTTCTACGATACATCGAATTAAAGGGAATTGTATAAGCTAGAAAACGCTCCCAAACAGAGCACTGTCTATAGTGTAGAACAGTTCGTAAATCCATTTAAACGGGAGATTCGATTTTTTACGTTTTTTACGTCAAATGGGAAATACACAAGGCCGATGAGCCATCTCTAAATATTTTTTGCCGAAGCTCTCATTTCATGAGGTTTAACATTAGGGTCCAAACTATAGTTTTATGATGTGGCGAAGAAAAATAATTTGAAAAGTTTTTTTTATGCAGTGGCCGGTTATTATTGTCCATTCTAGTCCGTATTCTAATAAATACATGACCCTCCCTCCAACGAACCTCTGCAAAATTAGTTAATTAGCCACAGCCTCTCCAAGGTGACTGACCATTGTTTGATTAACTATATGTTCACTTTCGTGAGCTAACATATTTGTTCTATTTTGGAATAAATAGACGATGCTGCATCGTAGATGGACCTTGAAAATTCCTGTTAACTGCAGAAGTATATACAGCCGTATTTGCGGACATATATGTTCTTCTGTTGTATATTGCTAGACTTGTATGAATTTTTGCTGTATTCAATTAGTCAACTTCAGCAGAAGTACACACTTCCGCGGTTGATACGACTTTCCAAGGTCCATCTACCATACAACATCAGCTCGTTGTTGACTTTGGTATTATTTATTGGAAAACGCCGAAAAATCACATATTTAGATGCTTCATTACATTGTAACAGGAATAACCGTAATTGCTACAACGTCAAACCTTTCATCCTTCGAACGTGATGATAATTAATTTGTAAGAATTAAAAGTTCGATAAGTCAAACGGTAAATAGATCGAGACATCGAGAAATTTCCCGAAATGCCATCGACGGCGCGACTACGTCACAGCGCAAGCGTTGTAGGTAGTCGATCGAAGGCGACACACGCGCTGAGGAACTCACTCGACCCTTGGGCCTTCGGAACACACGCCTCTTGAGAAGCGGCGGAGTTAATACCAAGAGAACGTAATTGTGATAGATTCGTCCGAAGAACAGCTTGACGATCGCGAACAGAACCAAAACCCAAGATCGAGTCCGTTCGAGGCGTGAACAATAGAATTAATCGTAACTGAGCGGCGTGAATCGAACGTATGTAAGTACCATGTAAATTACGCTTACAACTCTTTTGTTGAATATATCCTGGAATTTCGTAAAATAGAAGCATTATTTATTTGGGTCTACCCTGTTACCCCCTTGAGGCTACTAGCCGGCATAATTAAATTGAAATATAAATAAAATTGTCGATAATCGATCGACTGGCGCCCAACAATTGTTCAAATATGAATTATAAAGTAAATTATAGTGAGCCCTGTCAGCCACTGACCCCGGCCGCGTCAGGTGGGAATTTCTTTTATGAACGTAAAGATCGAAAATATTAAAAGTAAAAAGAAATTCTGTCTCAATGGCGCCCAACGTGGGGCTCGAGGGTAAAAATTTGTATGAAAATAAATGTTAAAAAATTCTGTAAAGTATTAAATGTTAATTCATTGAAATTGTAAACGTATAAAATATTGAGAAAAGGAAAGAAATATTCAGTGATAAAATTGTAAAATTCACATAGTGAGAATAAAATTCGGAAATATTACAAACGTGTATATAGTTGAGGATAGCGTTCAAGCGTAACGGGCCACACAGTCTCGCTAGAGGACAAAGCGACTCGCCCGGCGCGCGCTAAACGTAAACAAATACGAGTTCCAGGGAATTTGACTGCTTCATTCTCTCTATCGCTACTTCGCTTAATATAAATAAGAATTTTGAATATTATATTATTCTGTCTTAGGACAAAGTATGTATGGTTATAATTGTGTAAACCGATTTGTCTGTTACAAAAAAAAAGTATTGAATTGAATTAAATTACGGAAATTATTTTAAAAAGATTATTAAATTTGCGGTCAGAAATTATCTTGTTCTTGCTGAACCGCAATATAACAAATAAATATTAAAACTGTATGATCAGTATCTTGCTACGGTCGACAGTTTATTATGAAACAAATAATAATTAAAATGGACTGATCTGTATCTTGCTACGATCAGCAGCATAAAATGAAATGAAATCATTGAAGTCAGCCGGTCTGTATCTTCAATGTTAAATAATGGTTGTTGAAGTCGTCCGGTCTGTATCTTGCTACGATCGGCGACATATATTGATATACTGTGGTCAGAAATTGTCTTGTCCTTGCTGAACCACAGTATGAAAAAATAAAATTGTTGAAATCGTATGATCTGTATCTTGCTACGTTCATCGATGTAAATATTGAAAATGAAATTGAAATATTGCGTCAGGAATTGCCTGTCCTTGCTGAATCGCAATATAAATAAATAATATTGAATTGGTCGATCTATATCTTGCTACGTTCGCCAATGTTATAAAACTGAGATTATAATTATTGCTCGGTCTGTATCTTGCTACGATCGGCAATATATTAAAAACGAAAATTGAAATATTGCGGTCAGAAATTGCCTGTCCTTGCTGAATCGCAATATAAATAAATAATATTGAATTGGTCGATCTGTATCTTGCTACGTTCGCCAATGTTATAAAATTGAGATTATAATTATTGCTCGGTCTGTATCTTGCTACGATCGGCAATATATTAAAAACGAAAATTGATATATTGTGGTCAGAAATTGCCTGTCCTTGCTGAATCGCAATATAAATAAATAATATTGAATTGGTCGATCTGTATCTTGCTACGTTCGCCAATGTTATGAAATTGAGATTATAATTATTGCTCGGTCTGTATCTTGCTACGATCGGCAATATATTGAAAACGAAAATTAATATATTGTGGTCAGAAATTGTTTTGTCCTTGCTGAACCACAGTATAAATAAATAGTATTGTATTGGTTGATCTGTATCTTGCTACGGTTGCCAATGTTATGAAAAGTGAAATAATAATAATTGTACGATCAGTATCTTGCTACGATCGTTAATAAATTGTAAATTGCTGAAAAGAATTGTCATTGTTCGATCTGTATCTTGCTACATCGGCAATGTTAAATAAGTGAGCATTGTTATTAATTGATCCTTATTTCGTTACGGTGTATTAACGTTAATATTGCCAGAATAATTGAATATTACTAGTCTTGTTAATTGATTAGAATCTTGCTTCGGTCATTAACAAAATATTGAGTAGTAATTGGAAATTATTTTATTTATAATCTTGCTTCGGCTATTAACAGGTTATTGAACGATAATGAAACAATCATTGTAAAATAAATATTATCATTAATTGAAGCAAAGAGCAATTGAATTAAATTAAAATAAATATAGATTTTTGAAATTATTAATAATATTAAATTAATCGGACTTAACACTCGAATTTGGAAACCGGATTGGTAAAAGGGTGTATTTACATATCGTGCGCGTATAAAATCAAAACACAAAATGTTCAAGTCACCTCCAATACGGCAACCCAATAAAAACCAAAAGCTTAAAGATATATGCAAGAAAATGCAGCCGTCACAGAAGGTAACGCGATGAATTCAAGTGAAATATCTCCCAACGATCGCGCACGGAATACGCCTAGTATACCCAATGATCCCCCAAATCAGAATAACCAGCAAAATCCAGCGAACAAAAACAATGTCAGTACATTGAATAGTAATCGGCCTCGTCTGCCGTCGGTAGGTAGGGGAAGGGGACGTTTAACGCCTCCCACCGATGTAGGCTATCCGTCAACCAGCAGGTTAGAACCGCGATTAGAGTCACTCGAACAGACAATGGCGCAAATATTAAATAAATTGGATGAAATAACAACTAATCGAACAATTATTCCGCAGAACATTGCGAGCGAACAAACGCGTGGGAAGCCATCGGCAGTTGATCGCGAAACAAATAGAGTCGAGCCAACGTCCGAAGGGGGAGACGCGATCGGTAATAATCTTTCTACACTCGGAGACGTCTCTGACTATACAGCCGATGACGAAGGTGACGGACGAACTACCGACAGAACACAAAATCGTACTACAGCTGTAACAGACACAACTCATCGGGGAGCTTTTGTTTCGTACCCAAGTAGCTCAAATAACAACACGTCGTTCACACTTAGAACCGCAAATCTGGGGAACGACAACACTAACCATTTGCGAACGGAATTGGGATCGATTGAGCGAGAATTTCGTCACGTACACTTCGAAAGTCGGAATACGAGTGTTAATACGGGAGGTTCGCTAGCTCAGCGTTCTCGAGACAGAGATAATCAAGAGTCCACTCATTTCATCGGACTTAAAATCTCTCGTCCTCTGACAAACGGTCTTATGAACGAAGAGGAAGTCTTGGTTCATGAACGAACATATCAGCAGATAGTTCAACGGGCAAATAACGTTTCCCAGGGTTTGTATTTATTGGATGCTCTAAACGTACAGCCGAATCGTCCTCGTCACGAGGCTAGCGGGTTGCGACGTGGTGTAAGCCGCACTTCTACTAATTCGATCGATTCGGGAAATGTCGCAACACAAAATAATAACGTGATCGGTCAAAATGTACGTAGGAGAGGCTCACTATCCTGGAGAACAAGTGACTCCAGCGACAATGACGATCTTAACACACCCGCGAGCGTTCCGTATAATTCGAGACCGGTTACGGATAACTGAGCATCAACCGAGACTCAATGGAGTCGAAATTATTTGTCACCAGGCGTAGATCTGAGAGAAAATTCAACAGCAATAAAGATCGGAAGAATAGTAAGCTCGTGGAAAATCTCCTTTTCGAAAACCGAAAAGGACCCGGAACAATTTTTATTAACTCTTAAAGTTTACCTGAGTACGAGCGGAATCAACAGAGATCTTTTCGTGCCATGTCTCTCTCAAATTTTCGAGGGTTCATATCGATCGTGGTATCTTGTAAATAAAAAATCTTGGCGTACATGGAAGGATTTTGCTCGTGCCTTCCGCTACGATTGGGGAGTTAAGAAAGACGATGCCGATCTTCTCCTCGAGGTACGCGATCTGAAACTAGAACGTAACGAAAGTCTAGCTGAATTCGCCTGTCGTGCGCGAATAATTTTTGAACGAATGCAGTACCCTCCAGAATTTAGAGAGCAGTTAAAGCAAATTTTGACGAAATTCAATCCGCGGCTCACTTTTGAAATTTTGAACTTATCCCTCAGAGATTACACAGAATTTCTCCACTACGTTAACGAGAGAAATTATCTTTACCGCCGGTCAAATGATTCGCAATCATCTCGGTCAAAAACAGCGCGATCTGACTTAAATTACGTACAAGGACAACTCGATGCAGCCGAAAATAGCGAGGAAGGCGACGAAGTAGTAGTAGACGATTGCGACTATGACAGCGAACAAGCGACAAATTTGCAGGCCATTCAAACGAAACCATCGGGAAAAATAAATAGAAACCCTAAGCGAGAAAATCCGAAAAGCTTGACTAGACAACGACTAGAAAAGAATCTCGACAGGTTCAGTAAATCGAACAACCAAAATCAGTCGGGGATTAAAGATGGTTCTTCTACAGTTAGGAGTGACGTGGCAGCCAGGAATGAATCGGGTAGGCAACCTTTTGATCGTAATAAAGTGTTTTGTCCTAATAGTGGTCAAATGGGACATAGCGCACGCTTCTGCACAGAAGAGCCTCAGCTCGTATGCTGCCTATGTCGTAAAACTGGACATATAAACATAGATTGCCCTGATCGTCAGGGAAACGCCAACGGCTCTCAGTAACTTCGCCTCCAGTTATTGAACCAAAGGGCCGGCAAGAGGTAAAAACAACTTCAAATCCAATTCAGATAGATCAAGCGGTTAAATTACAGGTAATTAATGAAACAACTGACGAATCAGACGTGACTGACAGCGACATTGAAGATATCGTTCAGACCGCGCTGAATGAGGAGATCCAAGTTCCGTCAAGGTTATCTGTAATAACCGACGAAATTAACGTCGCGGAAAATACCGGAATTCGCGTCAAGGTTAAGTACAACCAAAGTCCGATAAAAGGGCCATTAATGACCAGAACTCTTCAAAGGCCCTGGGCCCAGCTATCAATCGATACTATAGTCTCTCAAACTCGAACGAAGAAAGGGAACACGGATGTGATAGTGGTTCAGGATCTTTATACTAAATATATAGAACTGTTCCCTATACGTAGAAGAACCGACACTACCGTAGCAAGAATTTTAGACACCTTGTTCGATCGTTGGGGTACTCCGAGATCTATCAGAACAGATAATGGTAAAGAGTACGTTAACAGTACTGTTAAATCGTTTCTTTTGGCCCGAGGCGTCGAACATATCACGACTCCTCTGGCTCACCCCCAGGCCAATCCGGTAGAACGAACAAATCGAACGATAAAGCCAATGATTGCTTCTTTTGTAAATAAAGATCACCGCGAGTGGGATGAAAATCTCCCCAAGATACAGTTCGCCTATAACACCGTCCCGCATGCCGGAAGTAGAATCTCACCTTTCTTTCTGAATCACGGTCGAGAGGCTACAGCAAAACATCTGGCGGGCGAGCAAGCAATAGATCAATCTGTCGAAAATGACTCGTTGGATAATTGGATTAAAAGAATCAGCAAGATCGACGAGTTCAGACATAAAATAGAGGAAAATCTAAAAAATATTCTGATCAACGTCTTACAAAAGCAAACAGTAAAAAACTGACGACTGTGGAGATCAAAGTAGGTACCGAAGTCTATTATCCAAATAAAAAGCTTAGCAAGCCGAAAGCTGAAGGTTA
Organism: Perithous albicinctus; assembly: GCA_964016905.1. Classification (NCBI taxonomy): domain Eukaryota; kingdom Metazoa; phylum Arthropoda; class Insecta; order Hymenoptera; family Ichneumonidae; genus Perithous; species Perithous albicinctus. The sequence continues at coordinate 1,992,223 of OZ024696.1, read as the reverse complement.
CGCCTCAAAATTAGCACATCGCTACTTGGGTCCAGCTTTCGTGAACAAAATTATCGGGCCTATGGTCGTAGAATTAACAGACAAATCTGGTAAAAAGATAGGGAAGTACTATGTCACGGATTTAAAAATCCCTCGTCGTAGCTTACGCGCTGTAAACCAATTACTTATAGATCGAGCGATCCAGCGCAGCTAATAGACCTACAGATCATCTTCATCATCGACTTCGCCATGAGCGACAAGAGCGACGCGTCTTCGGACACTTATTCCGACGAGGATATAGACGAACGCCTGAAAAGGCTTCAGGAATTCAAAATCAGAGCAGAAGAAGAGATCAAGACCATCGAGACCGAAATTGCAGCCAACCGAACCCTGGCACCGTCTCCCACGCTTGCCAATTCCACTGGCAACGAATTCGAAAAGGAATTCTTAACTGATCCGCTTGCAACACTCAATCAGAAAGGAGTTGCTAAATCACCGGACAGCGCGTCGGCAATCGTACAATCTCCGTTGGCCAGCACGTCGGCAACCGTGCAGTCTCCGCCAGTATCCAAGGTGGCAATCCAACTGTTAAGGGGTAAGGCCACTGTAAATTTTTTGAAAAATCGATTTTTTTTTTATTGGCTTAAAAAATAGTTTAAACCCTCTAGAATAAGAAAAAAAAGGTCCTGTGCGAAAAAAAATTGACCTTGAAAAAAAATGTTGTCCTTAGGAAATGAAGGTCGCCGCCAAGCGTGTCAAAACTTGCTCCGAAACGACTACCTGCGGTAAACATAATGACGAAAAGGGACGACACAATAGGTCCCGCCCCCATTGCTCCTAACCGCCGGTATTAATGTTCCACGTGTCCTTTCGATCCTTTTGAGCATTATCAAGAAAAATTCCATTAGTTTAGAGACAGCAAGCGCACAGTAAAGAGCGATTGATTCTTCATAAGCGACGATTTTTGCGTGTTTTTCGTGGTTTCTTTACAATTTCACTGTAAAATTTACGAACGTGTAGTTGAAATGAGTGCTCGAGTGTATCTTGGAAAAAAAGGTACGAAAACCTCGTATCCAACGCGGCGTCGGTCAGGCGGGAAGAAACGACCCTTGAATCAATACGAACGTGAGAGTGATGAGCCGGGCGTCAGTGCTTCGGCGAAAAAACTGAAGGACTGCAACGAGGAATTCGATGTTAATAGTCAATTCGGCTATAGAATCATCAATTTCTGCGCCGTTTTTGCCGTTATTGCCCAGCACGTGAAGTGCAAAACGTGCGGATCTGACATTGCGTTTCGAGAAAGAAGTCCTCGTGGTTTAGGATTCAAAATTGTAATCGTTTGCCCAAAATGTCCCGATGTGGATATTCCGAGTTCCAAATTAATTCGCAATGCATATGAAATAAATCGTAGAATCGTGCTTGCAATGCGACTGATTGGAATAGGATTACATGGAATCAAAAAATTTTGCGCGTTCATGGATTTGCCACACCCAATTTTTCATTCATTTTATGATAAATTGGTCAAAACGATAGCAATCGCAACGAAAGCAGTGAGAGATGCAAGCATGAAGAAAGCAGCGCAAGAAGAGAAGGAGGAAAGCCAGAAAAATGGACAAACTGACGGAGTAACGGTTTCCGGCGATGGCTCATAGCGAAAACGCGGATTTTCATCGCTTTTTGGAGTCACGTCATTGATCGGCTGGTCATCTGGAAAAATAATCGACGTCGAAGTGAAATCAAAGTATTGCAAATCATGCGAGCACTGGAAGTCCAAAAACGGAACAACGGAATTCGAGGAATGGCAAATAAGTCACGCCGATGAATGCCAAGCCAATCACGAAGGATCATCGGGAAAAATGGAAGTCGATGCTGTCGTCGAAATGTTCCAACGCTCAGAAGATTTATACGGAATAAAATACTGCAATTATATCGGAGATGGCGGTTCCAAAACTTTCAAAGGCATCGTGGATTCGAAGCCTTATGAAAATGTTGATGTTAAAAAAAAAGAGTGCATAGATCACGTGCAAAAAAGAATGGGAACTCGATTGAGAAACTTAAAAAAAGGAACAAAAGGTCTCGGGGGAAGAGGAAAACTCACTGCCAAATTGATTGACGAACTATGCATTTATTACGGCTTAGCAATCCGTCGAAATTCCGATTCCATCAAAAATATGAAAAATGAGATTTGGGCAACCCTTTTTCACAAAATGTCAACGGATGAAAAGCCTCAGCGCGAAAAATGTTCGGAGAATTGGTGCAGTTGGAAGAAAGCGAATGCAGAAAATGCCTTGGATGCGTATCATCACAATCAGCCAATGAGTGAGGAGGTTTATCAAGCCATCAAACCCATCTACATGGAATTGAGCCGGGACGAGATGCTGGAGCGTTGCTTGGGGGCCTATACTCAAAACAATAACGAAAGTTTCAACGCTACCGTTTGGAGTTTGGCCCCCAAATCATCCTCAAGCGGAAAAACTGTACTAGATATCGCGACGGATATCGCTGTTTGCATATTCAATGGCGGCCTTACCAACGTCTTGCAAATATTCAAGATGTTGGAGGTGGAAATTGGTGTACAGTTATATAATTTCTGCATCGAAGCCGACGCCAAACGCATCACGCACGCGGAGACATCTCTGAGCGACGCGGCTAAAAGTGAGCGCGCGCTCCAAAAATCAACCAGGAAAGACGAAGAAGACGAAAATTTGGCTATCGAAGGACAAATGTATGGTGCTGGGATTGCAGACTAACGGTAAAATTTTTTTTTAACTTCTTTTTTTTATTTTTTTCAATAAAAAACTATTCGCAAAACTTTAAACGCGTTTTTCTCGAAACATGTTTTTTCAAAATGGCACGCAGCATAACTCGAACAATTTTCATTTTTTTTACTTGAAATTTTAACCAGATGTGAACATTTACATTATCTTGAGAATGTCGATCGGAATTTTCAAGAACTTTATTTATTGATTTTTTATTAACAAAAAACTTGCCGTTTTTTTCGTCAAAAATCAATTTTTTTTTTCAAACGCACGCCAAATCCACAAAAATTGATACTTTTTAAAATCCGATCGACATTCTCTAGCTATAGCCCTCTAGATTAATGGTTTTTTTTTTTTTTTATTCTAGATTCAAAAGTGCACCAGTGGTGCTACGTGCCGCGGAGCCCTGGAAGCAAAACATGTCCCGGGAAGATAGCTGTGGAACCGCCATTTTGTTTTTTTTTTTACGGTTAAAAAATTTTATAATAAAGGTTAATGTATGCCCGATAACACCATTAAAAGTTTTTTTTCAAATACCTTCAATTTCGGGAGCAAAAAATTAGTGAAAAAACCTTTTTTTTTTGGGCCGTTACAGTGGCCTTACCCCTTAAAGGAACTACAAACCCGTCCTCCACCAGTGCTGAAATCAACTCGGCCGACAAAAATGACTGCCGCTGAAATCGACGCAGAAAATATGCGCCGCCGCCGCATTCCGAGGGACAACCATCCGGAGGAAACTCCCGGACGTCCGGCAACTGAAATTGCACCATCAGTAACCGTCCAACCTCTACCGCTTGAGACAGCACCGTCGTTCGACGCGATCTTAAAGGAGCTGAAAGTACCAGAACTGGCTACGGGCAAATCTCAGTCTACTCTCTACTTCGCCGACGGAAGGGTATTCAGCCAAAGCCTGCTCAGAAACCTGGTCCAAAAGAGAGCAGAAGCATTGATCAAAAAAGTGGAAGGTACTAAAATCGATCGCGGTACCCAAACGTACATAACCAACGCATACAAGCAGTTTGGTCCCGGTTGCGTGAACTGCAAATCCAAGGAGCATCAATTCCGAGACTGCAACCTACTTTATTCCATTTCTTATATCGATTAATGTTCAGCGATCTCCATATCGTTTCATATCGCTACCTTTAAAGAACAACCTACAATATTAGCACTACTAGTACTTTAAGACTTAGACTAATGATCATTTTGTACTCGTTTGAACTGTAAGTACTAATAATTAGACTGGAACTTATTCTAAACATAGATCGAATTATTTTGCGAATTCCCAGGAACGCCCCATGTTTTATTAAAATTTAATATGAAATCTGAGTTGCAGCCTGATTTACTTGGTGGTGGTTTGATGCATTTGATGAACTCGTATATAATTAATTAGATCTGTTTCAGTGATTAACACAGTACAGTTCGGTGTGACGTTGCAGTTCGAAGGGGGAGAATGTAACAGGAATAACCGTAATTGCTGCAACGTCAAACCTTTCATCCTTCGAACGTGATGATAATTAATTTGTAAGAATTAAAAGTTCGATAAGTCAAACGGTAAATAGATCGAGACATCGAGAAATTTCCCGAAATGCCGTCGGCGGCGCGACTACGTCACAGCGCAAGCGTTGTAGGTAGTCGATCGAAGGCGACACACGCGCTGAGGAACTCACTCGACCCTTGGGCCTCGCGGAACACACGCCTCTTGAGAAGCGGCGGAGTTAGTACCAAGAGAACGTAATTGTGATAGATTCATCCGAAGAACAGCTTGACGATCGCGAACAGAACCAAAAACCCAAGATCGAGTCCGTTCGAGGCGTGAACAATAGAATTAATCGTAACTGAGCGGCGTGAATTGAACGTATGTAAGTACCATGTAAATTACGCTTACAACTCTTTTGTTGAATATATCCTGGAATTTCGTAAAATAGAAGCATTATTTATTTGGGTCTACCCTGTTACCCCCTTGAGGCTACTAGCCGGCATAATTAAATTGAAATATAAATAAAATTGTCGATAATCGATCGACTGGCGCCGAACAATTGTTCAAATATGAATTATAAAGTAAATTATAGTGAGCCCTGTCAGCCACTGACCCCGGCCGCGTCAGGTGGGAATTTCTTTTATGAACGTAAAGATCGAAAATATTAAAAGTAAAAAGGAATTCTGTCCACTATATACATTTTGTAAAAAGTCAGCAGCATTGAAAGGGCGACAAGTACTCTACTAGCGTACCAAATTTGAACCCGATCGCTGAAACGGTTACTGAGTGAGAGGCGATTGCCCCCCCCCCCCCCCCCCCACACACACACACAGACACGCGGACATTTTTTCTAAACCACTTTTGGACCATTCTGAGTGTACTGACATGAAAATCTCGAAAAAAACAATTTTTCATGAAGACAAAGCTTCCTCTATGAGGAAGCAACATGTGTAATTTTAAGTACGTGTTGTTCAAACAAATTTCAAGATATATTTTTTATATTCATTGCAGAACAACTGAAGGATCTGATCATCGATCAAGAATTAAAACTAGCGAGAATTGACGAGTGCGCGCGGGCAGTTCGCTCAAGGGTTAAGGATAGTAGAGTTCGTGACACAAAGATCAAACAAACCGAAGACGACCTGGTTTCCGGGAGGTAAAATAAAATATTAAAAAAAAAAAAAAAAAAATTATCGACATTCTTTTCAAGCGCGACAGTTACAATATTATTCTATTTTCAGGATTTCTCTGGGGACATTTGTGGAGTCTTTGCACGAAATGCATCGACAAGCATTTGAGGCACAGGAGGAATAAACATTATTACAAAACGTTGATTATGTATTTTTCCGAGAACCGAGCTGCAGAAGAATAAAGTTCGATTAATAAAATAGTTGGGTCAACAAAAAATTGTGAAATAATAATCATTCGCGTATTATACTCAGGAGATTTCCTAGCAATCTTGACAACCATCATTTTTAGCTGATTTACCGTAAAAACCGCCGTCAAACCATCGGGTGGTTTTTTGCAAAAATAAAACTTAAAATTGGTCATAACGACTGCAAGAAAAACCGTTTATCGGAAACGAGCGGATGTAAATTTCATAAACAGTTATTTTCACAGTCGTTTAGATGCATCGAATACGAAAAAAACGAACGAATTTTTTTTTCTTTGTGCAGTTGTTTTTATTGTCGTTACGACTAATTTTTCGATTGCTTTTTTTTTTCCAAAAAACCACTCGGTGATTTTTACGGTAAACCGACGGTGGTTGGGATTGATAGGGTTCCCGCACCCTTAACCCACATCGTTTCCTCCTTTCCCCTTTTACGAGTTCCTTGTTGTCTGTAGCAACTAATTGTAATGAAAAAAGATTGTATATAGCCATACATAATTATATCCAATAGACCTGTTAAAAAAAGGCTAATATTTTTTAATTTTGCCGCTCATCAAGATTCTTGAAATTTGATGCGAAGAAAAAGTTTCCGCTAAAGAGGATGTCTGTAAGAAAATATTCAGCACTAACTCTCGACGTTTGAAATTGAGAAAAATAAAAAAAACTCCCGACTGGATAAACAAAAGTTGGAAAATAATAAATATTCATATGCATATTATAGTCGGTAGATTTGCATTTATCTTCAAGTGTAGCAATCTCCCGACTATAATATGCAAATGATTATTTATTATTTTCCAATTTTTGTTTACCCAGTCGGGAGTTTTTTAATTTTTGTAAAATTATTTCTATTTCATTATTTATTAATATCGCGCGCGCGTCTACTAACGGAGCTACTCTCACTCTGCCGTGAGCGAGGTGAGGTTAGAACATCGTCACCATCCCGGCCATCTTGGGATTTTAATATATACAAACTTGCTGCCTGGCTATTTTTTTTAAACGCTTAAATCTTTCGGAAATCGCACCTGGTATATACAAATTATGAAAAAAGACACAGAAACATGTACACAAAATCTGTGTACCAAGTTCTGTTAAGACATTTTCTACTGTATTGGAGAATATTGTGATAATGGAAATAGGCATATTTGCGCCACGCCAGTGCCCTGCGGACAGTCGGGAGTAAAAACAACAAAAAACGCCACGTTTCGCATTTTTTGCAAGACTTGTAGCTTCAAAGCGCATGGTGTATTCGTCGTTCAATAGGGAGTGGAAGTTTTTGTAAGCCCCCAAGACGATGAGATTATTGAAATTAGAAAATTGACTATTTAATTTTGAAAATACCTAAATTTTTTAATCTTGATGCGCTTATTAACAACCTTTGTTCAAATAAGAATAAAATAAGTTATGCGAAAGCTACGGTCTGTGCGACAATATTTAGTAACGCCTCTTTTTGGAAGCAACTTGCAACTTGTTACGTTGTTTCCTCATTATATTTTTGGTTTTTATAAAGCTACGGCTATGAATAAATACGTTCATCGATTTTGGCTTCCTCATAGAGGAAAGTTTGTAAAAACCAAAAAAATTATGAGGAAGCAATATTCAAGATTCTACGTTGCAGGCTTGTTTACTCTTGGAAGACATTATTCTAAAAATTCAAACTCATAAATTTTTCACCGCTCGACCGATTCGTGTAAAATTTGTATTTAAACATTGTTTAATGATAATTCATATGTAAACCAAATTTGAACTCGGTATCTCGTAATTTGCAGAAGCGATTGCGTGAACGAGATTTTTCAAAAAATGCAAAATTACATAAAATTTTAACCGCTCGACTGATCCGCGACAAATATGTACTCTAATAAATCTCTGAAAAAAAAAATCGTGTTGGCAATCAATGAATGGACAGGAGTTTAAGTATTTGCAGACATTGATTAAAATTGCAATGAAATTAGAACCACTCTACTGATTCTCGTCAAATTTGATACACATAATGGTTTGGTGATAGTCCATATATGTACAAATTTTTAGCTCCATATCTCTTAATATGCGGAAGTTATAGCGTGAAAATGATTTTTTCTAAATTTCCAATATGCTGTGACATTTTTATTCTTGAACCGGTTTGCGTCAACTACAATACCAAACGGTGCTCCATGAAAGCCCACTTGCGTGCCAAATTGTACGAACATACATTTGAAATTATGACAGTTATCGTGCTTACAAGGAAATATGTACTCCTACACACACTCGCACACGCGACCACGCACGCAAACGCGTGTGCATATAAACGCATTTTGTAATTAAGGTCACTGTGCAAATCATGCTGTGCACAATCACCTTGGTAAAAAATTGTATTTACTATTGAGGTTCTGGTGCATAACGATGCGGTGCGCAAACGCCCTGTGCACAAAAACGCCTCTTATAATTGAGGTCATTGTGCACAATCATGGTGTGCACAATCGCCTTGGTAAAAAAAAGGTACTTACTAAAATGATAATTGTGCACAATGATATTGCGCACAATCATTTTGTGCCCAAAACCGCTTCTTGCAATTAAGGTCATTCTGCACAATCATGATGTGCACAATCACCTTGATAAAAAATTTTACCTACTATTGAGGTTGTTGTGTATAACGATACTGTGCACAAACGCCCTGTGCACAAAAACGCTTCTTATAATTGAGGTCATTATACACAATCATGTTGTGCTCAATGCCTATGTGCACTACAATGATGTGTATTATCAGCTTGTGCACAAAAATGCTTTTCGGTATTGAATTATTTACAATAAATCTGTGCACTTTAAGGCTGTGCACAAGCATCGTTGTGCACAATAAAGTTGTGTACAAATGCACTTGTGCACAAGCATCGTTGTGCACAATACAGCTGTGTACAAATGCACTTGTGCACAAGCATCGTTGTGCACAACAGTGATGTTCATTCTCTTCGATGTCAAAAATCATATCGTGCACATTTTGGGCTGTGCACAATAACAGGGGACGAATATCTAAAGGACCCACCTAGGTTTTCGAATGGACCTTTTAGTGTACACAGAAGGTACGTGGGCGCCAGGACTAGTTGCAAAGCCATGTGCAACTCATTCTCATTGCATTAATAAAAGTGAATAAATTCTTTATCGTTCTTAAACATATCAATTAAATGTCAATTTGTTTATTGAAATAGGTTATAATAAAATAAGCATTAATCTTTCAAGCGATTTAAATTAAAAGAAGTTACGAAAAAAAATATATATATATAATTAAAAACAATAATAACAAACTTAGTCTTATCGCCAAAATTCCCTGTTTACTTTCTTATTTTTTGAGCCCTATTGATACTGGTTAAAATTGGGTAAAGAAAAGTATGATTGTTTTTTTTTCTTTCAATACGGTTAAATAATTATTCTTAAATTAAAAAGTAATATATAAGAAAGGAAAAAAAACAGAAAAAGAAGAAAAAAAAAAGGAAAGTGATTAAAAACAAAAGAGTATATAATTAAAATCGCATATATGCAAATTATTAATTATTTTAGATGATTCCTTCACAGAATAAAAGTGAAGAAAAAGAAACTGATAATACAGGAAAAGGGGCTATTCCTAAAAGAGCCACTCGTTCAAATACTACCGTTCTCGCGTCTGTTCTCAGTAATTATATTGAGAGTAAGAGAGTAAAACAACAGAAGAAAGTTGTTTATGATGTGGCTGAAGAAACCATTACAGATACCGATTCTATTAACTTCGCTGGTGCTCTGGTCAAAGAAACTCTAGAGACCGAGGAAAATTCTGCCTCAAATATTAGTAAAAACCTTTCCGTTGAAAGAGAAACTTGAATAACAAAGTCAAATTTAGAAGATCCAGAAAAATCTACTAACGATCGTGAAAAAGCTAAAGAAAAAGATAATACGGTGGTAATTGATATAAACAATAGTAGAGAATTATTAAAAGAAACTGAAGACTGTACTATTAAAAATAAAGATAAAAACGAAAGCACCGTCACCATATCTTTTCGTGGAGAAGATTTTAATAAAAGTGATTACGACGATATTGAAACGTTTCGCGTTTTCTTTCTTATTAATTATAATAAAAAATTGCTTTTATCTAAATTTATGGTAATTTTTCGGAAAAATAGTGAGTGGGGACGCGATCGTTACGTGGTTTCATACTTTATTTTCGTTCGTACCAAGTACCGAGAGTTCGTGCTCTGGACCGGCGCAATTGATAGGATTGAGGACGCTGGAATGGAGGATCAGCTTTTGACCCTTGATCCTTATGGTTGTTGTAGATGAAATAAACGCCTCAGATCGGGTTTGACTTTCTCTCTTATTAGCGAGAGTGCACCTTCTCCATCATTGGCACTAATTTAATAGAGCATAAGAAGGTGGGTTCAGACGGGGAAGTGTGGAGTTGTGATAATTAATAAGAAAGGAAACTCTGGAAAATTAATGGAATAAATGACTCTAAGTTCGCACAGTCGGAGGTACTTCTGTACGGAGTTTAACACTCAACTTACTAATTTTTATATTTTCCGCGCGTGTATTTTACGAGCTTTTCTTTAACCTGGTTTAAGCAGGGTTTCTCCTGGAAAATTAATGGAATAAATGTCTCTAAGTTCGCACAGTCGGAGGTACTTCTGTACGGAGCTTAACACTCAACTTACTACGGAATTTATTCGCGTATCAGAGGATAGTATGTGTTGTAAGGGTCTTGTGAGCAGAGGACAAACAAAAGGACATCTCTTAACTAAAATATCGCGGTGTTCCGATATTGCGAGTCTTCTCGCCGCCGTATCATGAAGTCGCGTAATTTGTGTGTGTCACGCGAATTACGGGTCTTTAATTATGTCCTCATACGCAGAAGCATATGAAGTAGTCATACGGTTATTTCTTTTTCTGATATTTGTAATCATAGGACAGATGAAGAAAAAGAGATGTTCCGTGCTTCTATTTTGTGAAAGATTGATTATTTTCTGGGATACGGATGTTTTTCAGACGTGAGTTGAAAAGAAAATATTATTTCGTTTTTTGGATAGTAAAAAGAAATAATAATAATATCGCGGTCCTATCTCCAGAGATACAATTTGATAAGCATTTCTTTGACGCAGAATTATTATTGCAAAATTCTCTGCCGGGCGCGGAGCTCGTGCGATAGTATACGAGCTTGTTATGGGTCGCGTGTACAGCGAGGTCGTGCGCTATAGTGCGTCGATCGTATGTGTGTGTCCGTATGAGTAGGCCTACTCGATCGTCAATCGTCCTTATAAGGCGTGTGTATTGTCCACGTGATTCTACGCTGCTACCCCCGTGCGCACTATAGCTTGAGTGCGTAGAGATACCTCTTCATTGTTCCAGCGCTCCTGCTACAGGAGACTCGAAAACGGCCGATTTCAGCAGTCAATTTATGCTCTAAAAAGATTACAAATTGATAGCCTCGATCGTATTAACGTTTTCTACTCGGAACTCTAGTGGGTGAATCTCTCGGTCTCCACACAATCGAGAAATCACACACGCACACCTTACCACACGATATCTGAGAGGTTCTCTTATGTCGTGCGGGGCTTCAAGTGTGCGTGTTTATCCCACTCGACCTCTTGAGTAGGACCGTTTCACGTTACGCAAATTATTGCAGTAACATCCGTCTCCCACTCAGTAAGGAAGAGTGTATTCAACATACACGCTTGTGCAAGTGTAAAAAAATGAATTAGGGTCTGGCCCGTAGGCAAGCTAAAGGCGGGAACATTGCCAGCCGATGCTCTGTGCTCAGGGAACAATCTTCTCTAAATTCACCCTCTTAACGAAGATAGCCAACATCGCCGTGCGTGGGGACCTGCGATTAAGGGGTGACCTAATTCTCACCAGACTAAGACGGCCAGCGCGCTGTGCGTGGGAGACTTTGGTCCAGTGGAATATCCTATCGTTCTACCTTGAGACCCGATAGCAAGATCGCAATGTCAGGGGCCCGGGTCGTTCAGGTGAACACTAGCTGGCTTCTACGATTAAATTTTATAGACGGTACAATATACAAAAATTTTGCTGTGCTGTGAAGCAACGATTGACTCCAACGATATGATTCTTTTGAGTGGAGGATAGACGGGGAGTGGAGACGGTATAGTTGCTAATTTTGCCATAGCAGCACGATCGTGCTACGTGTCAGTCACGTGATCATTGGTCGACCTTGTTATATAATTAATGTCATTTCTGGAGCTCGTTTTAGGAGGTTCTATGGGGGTTGATGTGAGGTTTAAAATCCTTTCCCTGTGTTATTTGCCTACCCTCGGTAGGTTCAAAATATTTGTTATGTTGAAATAATAACTTTTGTGTTTCATCGATTGTTAATTGTAGTGAATTAGATAATTGGTGTAGGTTTCCTATCTTCACTTTGTTATTTATTTTGTTTGTTTGAAAGATATTCAACAAATTGAGGATTTTCCATCAATTTGTTGAATAACTTTGTTGTTATTTAAGGTTTTTTGATTGCTTTATGAAAAAAGATTGTGTTGTGGTGGCATTTTTGTTTTTATAATACGTGATGTCTTTTAATTGTTGTGCAAAAGAAATTATTCTGGAATAAACAATTATCGGGGTGTAGTTCCCTTGGGTTTGAGCACCTCGGATAATTGTTAGACATTTTGCCGGTGCGGTATCTCACGTAGGCTCTTTCGGTTTTTAGTGTAGGCTGGCTGCTTGAATCTTGGGGTACCGCCCTTTGGTCGGTGTCGACTTCCGTGGAATTTCTGTATTCCTGTTCGTATCGACGATATTTGGTCCAATAATTGCGCTTCTTTACCCGTCTGTATGGTTGAGAGTAGGAGGGGAAAGAGTGTGATGATCGATGTTCGCGTTCGGAGTCTATAGTCGAGCGACACTCAGTATACCAAAACTGGTCAGTAATGGCCGCTCGAGATTGCGAGTCATGCTTATAGATCTATCGGTCTATATCTATAGTTCTTGCGATACCGTGTCTCGTTCGTGCGTCGTGGTATACGCTGTGACGTGATTTTTTCAAATTCACAGTCACAAAATATGTCGTCGTGCATTTCTTGTAGTTCTCGTTAGATGACTCACTCGAGTCACCCTTCTGTAAGTTACCGTATCGTTAAAGAAGACTTTGTATCGTTTAGGTCTTGAGATTAAGTTAAGGTCGGAGTGCTCAAATCTGTCGAGAGGAGAAAGTCTCGACGAAACGAGTTGCCCGACAGAGGAGAGCACCCGACGAGACTCCTCCACGAAATCGGCTATAGTACGGCTGAAATACCGGCGCCCTCGGAGGAGATGTAGAGGGCTGGAGAACGAGCAAAAGTAGAGTTTACGTTGCAGTCAAGGGAGGAACCCCTTCGACATGTTTTGGTGTTGGGTATGCTCTGTTCTCGCCCGATGCACTAGGGAAACAATCGTAGAGGATCTCACAGTTAAATGCTAACGATTTACGTGTATTCGTTCCCGCTAGAGTTCGGAGGTGGCTCGAGTCAGAGGGCAGTAGCTATCGGATCGAGTAATTTCGGATTTCGGAAATAATCATAATGTTTCGCTACCGAGGATTACGTGTAATAATTAGTCTGTCTCGAGACGTCGCCGAGACGTCTCGAGCTCAATCAGAGCTCGCGTATTGACAGTTTTTCTGTCCGCTCGCGCTCGATATATAGTTCGGTTCTCGCGGTATACGGCTCTCGCGCGTTGCGTATGTTTCGAGTGAGTTTTCGCGTTACCAGTGTTCTCGAGATTTTACTAAAATAAAATCATCATGTTTTCGTGCAGCGATTAAGTGCAGTTTAATGCACCGCGTTCCCGAGTGTATAGTTCTCAACTCTCCCATGGATTGGACATTAATTTGGTGAGTTTTCCGCAATTATTTCGACCGAAATAAATTAAAGATAAATTTATTTCGAAATAACATCGCTCTCGTTATGTCAGCGATGCGTCTCACTGCTACCGCTACTGTTGCAGCGTTGACGCTTCAGCGACGCTTGAGATATCGGGAATTGATTGAGTTTCCTCTCTCGATGCGCTTTCGCATGCTCTCGCGGCTTTTTAGCCAACACCTTAATTTCTGTTTTCTCGATCTTTTGCCTCTCGTAGAGATTAGAGTTTTTGAGACTCTAATCTCGGGCTATCGTTAAGAGTAGTGTGTTTTACTGTCAACCGATCCCGACCCCTCTACCACAACCTACAGCCTGAGCGGCCGTGCATTTCCGCCACCGTCGCTCTCGTTGATGCACTCAGGACATACCGGTTTACTAATTCCGGTGAAACAAAAATTGGTAAGTTTCTTTTTTTTGTGTTCCGGAGTTCGAGAGTAGTTCCACTCGAACGCCAGGGCATACCGGTTCGTTAATACCGGTGAAACAAAAATTAGTTGGCGCTCACTGGGTTTTGCGAGTGCATTAGCGAGGGTGGACGGCTGAAGGTGACGTCATACCGATATGTTCTCGTTTATTAATTATTTTTTGTGTTCTCGTTCGTGGTTTGAGTGTTACCGAGTTTGTAGAATAATTAATTATTCTATGTTACCGAAAAATACGTCACAACGCACTGTCGTTTCGGCGGAGGCGAGCGCCTACAGTGCACCGCTTATCGTGTGGAGCATCCTCCTCTCTGCGCCGCGTTATCGTGTTGCGTGAGGGGTGGCCATTCGCACGACAAGTGATGTACTAGCGCTTGCTTGTTTGTTTACGTTCTCCTTTTGACGCGTTCCTGCTCGTTTATCTTAATGTTATATTCATTTGAGAATTTCGTGGTTCTTTTAGTTTTTTATAAGGTTCAGATGATTGGATAGTCATCTGACTAGTAAAAGGTTTAATAAAATGATAATGAAAATTGTGTGGCATGGATGTTATCTTAATAAGGTTAAGATAGTTTTGACTTGGGCGTAGCTTTTGAAGATCGTGTCGCAGGAAATTCTCAAACAAAAAAAAAAAATTTTCTGGAGTAGCTCTGTGACGTTCCGTTACAATATATATAATTTGCCAATCGCAACCCTTCCGCAAGACCAAGAAAACTATCGAGAAATTTCTATTCAAATTCAAGAAATAATTCAAGCAAAATCCCCGTATAAAAGCGTTACGTTAGTCGGATTTGCTGTCGATAATAACGACAGATTCCCTACATATTATCCGCTTGTACGATACAGCGATCCCATTCACGAAGGAATAATAGAATTACCAGCCACTCCTGTGAGCGCGCCAGAAAAAATCGACCCACAACTAGAGTAATTTTTTACAGTAAATTTTGAAACGCCCCGCCTTTCTCCTCTACCGGTCAAGAGAAGTGAACCTACCTCCTCCCCAGACGACTATTTTCACACCCCCTTAGGCGGATCCACGCCTTTTGACTAATCTACCGGAAAAACACCCATCCCTATCCCTGAAGGAAAAATTAATACTGATACACCTAAATTAAAATCCACATTGAAAAGCTCTAATATAATTCCGAAAAATCTTGCAAAGAATTTGAATTTCACTTCTAAACAAGACCCAGCTATTGCCGGTTGTTCTTCTTCATTTTCAGACAGTAAATTAAATAAAAACACACCAGTAAATTTCTCCTTTATTAAACCAGTAAAATCAGATATTAAATGTAATATAGAATCAATCGAAAAACCTTCTCCCAACATGGTTCATCACAATCAAACCCTATCGCTTCGGGATGCCCTAGCGGTAATCCTCAATTACGATGGCCGTACTATGTCACTTAGAATGTTTGTCCAAGGATGTAAAGATGCATTGGCTATGATGGGATCAGGAGCAGAGGCCAATTTAGTAAAAGTCGTTCGAGTAAAAATAATTGGCGAACCTCGACGCACCATTCGGGATATAGAATTTGTAACAATTAAAGAATTAGAAAAATTTCTTAAAGAGATATATACACCAACGCGAAATGTTTATCAACTACAAGGGGAATTAGGTTCCATTTATCAACGAGAAAACGAATCTGTAATTACTTATGCTAATCGAGTACGGGATTTAGGAAATATGATTCTCAGAAGTTACGATGATTATGATGCTAATGATACAACTGCCGCATTTATTCAGAACACTAAAGATAGTTTGTCTGTATGTTTCTTACCCCCATGGAAATAAAGTATACTTGAGATATGCGCACGGATATATAATTTATGTACGCTATATATAACGGCAAAAAGTTCTATATCCTCTATATATCTGATATATATCCGGCGGATATATAACGGATATAAAATACATACATTTTCTGTATGTGAAGAATGTATGAAGAATATACTCTCGATATATAGCGCGTCTAAGACCCATGTAAGTTTTATAAATAATATATGCATGGAAAATACAGTTTCCATGCACGGTAAGTACATAGAGAATATATTCTCCGTAAACAATAAATGTATTGAATATATATTCTTCATTTATAGTAAACATATCAGCGATATATACTTGATATGTAATAGTATTATGAAAGACATACATCCTATCCATATCCGGTATATAAAACATATAATCTTTATATATAGTACATATCTACAAGATATATTTTTATATATTGAGCGTATATGGACATCATATTCTGTATATAAATTACAGCATATATTCCCATACGTACAGCTTCCTTTGATATTGAAAATACATGCATATTCTATTATCTGTAGCTGAATATATTTATCTATAAAAGGGTAAATGCTATTTCATGTATTAACGATCACTACCATGTCGATTTTTCATAGACTTTTCCAGGATGGACCGACTAAATTATTGATCTGTTGAATGTGTGTGTTACGTCCGTTGACTTTCGGGACTACACTCTTTCCATTTGAGAAGATAAACCATAGAATCACGTACACACATTGTCCAATGCACATAGAGATGTATAGGCATTGTAGCCCGGAAACCGTGGGTACAGTAGGCCGAGCGCAAATCGATGAGACTCATCTTCATCAGATGGAAGTCACATCGATACCATAGAGTAACAGGTGGTTATTTCACTCCCTTACTTTCATATCGATTCCACTCACAGCAGACGAATTACCAGTTCTGAAAACATGTGCATAGAACGAAGGTTTTGGCTAATAATGTCGCGGTTCGTCATACGTTAAACCAGATTAAAATGGCAAAAGTCGTCATTCGTAATTCCATCATGACATCTTATTTTTGATATGGGCTGTCCAGGTGAAAAGGGAAATGTGTGAAAGTAGTAGTCGATTTAGCAGAACTGCAATTTGGTTGTTATTATTATTATGTTAACAATTCATATTTATTAGGATGTACACAAGCAATCCACACCTCTAAATGTTCTACGTACAACATAACGACTTTCTCTTTAATCATGGCTATATCTATGACTGTTAAATTGTCTATGCGCGCTTTCAATACAATCAGATTACTTAACCTTCTATTTTTAATAAATGGCTTGTTCTTCTTTTCGAAGTATTTTCCTAGAGCATAACAAGTCGCATTATCATCTACCTTTAAAACATAAAATGCTTGAATTTGAAATATTTCATCATCTAAAAGACGCACGTAATAATTACTTCGCTTTTTTACGCGGGTATACTGTTTAGTATGTATTATTTCGCCGTTGGCCATCATTGCTCGCTCGTATGATACAATAGTTGTAGATTCATTTATACTCACGTTGGCTCTTATGAACGCTAGGGACTCATTTCTTGGTAATTTATCGTAAAACCTGGCAACCCCTAACATACTTACATCCTTTAATATCAAAGTCGGCGTCGGTACGACTCTTTTATTCGTTAAAGAATTTAAGTAATTCTTTTGTGCACTATTTAGGTGACGAGTGCACAGAAAGTTCAGCCGATCGACGACACATCTCGAGCGGAATGTATCACAAATTTGGACGATAACGCCATTAGAGCTCTTTACATAATTTAATAGCTTTTGATTAAAATCTTCATAAAGAAATGCGCTGTGACCCCAGAGTGGGCCCAAGTTTTCTACACTTGCACCAAAGTGTGCCAATAAATGTACATTGAAAGAAACATGCTCTTTCCCGTATAATGCGTTTACACCACTTATAAAGTCTATGAGCGATCTGTGAGCGTACACAATTTCTGAATTCATTATGGATGTTTTACATAATATTTGTAACGCATCAACGAGCAAAGCCCAATGATTTACAAATTTCATCGGGAGTACAGCAGATAAGATGGGAAGGCTATAAAACCACAAAAATATAACCCATTCGTGCGCTTTCCAATTAGCGCGTTCTGACATTTCACGCGGGGTGCGAGAAATCTCCATAGTCGGAGAATACGATTTAAGAATCTCGTCTATCTCGTTAATACGGTTACCGATGTAAAATTCTTTGTCGTGATAAACACTGTCAAACCACAGCTTAGAAAATTGCCGGGCAATTCCTAAGGCTGCCGAATGCATCCAATCCAGATCGAGCGATGAAATTATATTGAATCCGGGGATGTTGCATAGCACGGATCGCCCTTTTATGCCTTTCTGTTTCCGTTCAGCATGCTCCAATGTTTCATCGTGGTTTCGCAAGCCTTCGCCGAAAGCATTTCCTTCGGAATCAATGGGATATATGCGAGTTGATCCTCTACCTTTAGCAATCGTTTCGCCAGTATGGAGGCAGAGACCGCAACCGTACTGTCCGTTAAATTGTGTAGAATTTCTTAACATGGGACGCGCTACACTATCACTAATTCCAGCGAGTACACGACATCTTTTTTTCTGTAGTGTACCTTTATACTCATAGTCGAATCCTTCATGATACAACGTTTGAGCTTCGGCTACAAAGGGTCTTAAGAATTCGTTAGCATTTGGTTTTCCTTTTCCAAACCAAAGACTACTCAGAAGAATATGATTTTTACGCAGTTTCGGAGTCAGTTCGTTTATCGTACATAGCACGGGATACATTGAGCTATTTGAACTAGAGAATACAGGGACCCCATCGAAACTGAAATTAATACTTATCATATTCTCCAGAAAACCCTTTTTGTACAATTTCCCATCGCAAATATCCTCGAAAGCAGCGTCACACTGTTTTTGTCGTGCAGTTTGAAGCGCTTCGTGAACATTTGTTACTTCGAATATCTCGCGTAGTTGCAACGACAAAGAAACGGTGAAAAATACATAGCCGAATTTTGAGCAATCGATGACATTATCGCACGTACTGCAGTGTAGCTGGTGGCTAGATTGAACTCCAGCATATGAGCCACATGTCTTACAGATATAATGGATTGTCAACCATTTCGAAAAATCGTTAATTACTTTCTTCCAGTAATACTTAGTTGCCTGCTTAATTGGTTTATCGCTCATGATGCACAATAATTTCACTATGTCCTGTACTGCCTCGTACGTCAAGCTGTGTCGCAGTTTAGTGGATAGTACCATTAGCGCTTTAATCAGGAAGTCCATCGAGTACTCTTCAGGATTTGAAGCTGCGAAAACCTCTTCGTTTGAATTTTCGTATGTGCCAGTATCTGACTCGGAGCATGACTCTGGCAAGTTATCAGCTGATGGCTGCAAGAAAATAACACTTCTATAAGCTGAATTTTGTATAAGATAACATGTTTCTAGTTGCACGCGCGTATGACCGTATGGATATATTCTAGATTTCCATATTTTTACTAAGCTTCCTGTAGGAGGAAGGCAAAATAAATAGATGAGGTTTCTCATACATTACACTTCTGTGAAAAGTGGAAATGAATGAGAGCAATGTGCAAATTTCTACTATTTTACATACGTCATTAATTATTTCCGTGGCTTCTTCGACATTCTGCATGACTTCCGCATCATTGTTAGTTTTAGTGACATCAGATATTTCATTTGTTGATTCGATCTGAGGATTGAGCTCCGCATCCTAAAAGAATTCGTTAACTCGTCAATATGAACAAAATAAAAGTTTTCACGTTTTAGTAGAGAAATGACAATCGTTATTTACACAAAAGTAGAACGCAAAATCGATTCTTCTTTTTTTAGATAGACATACACTTAACGTTCTTATTTGGCAAACTGATCAACTCAGAACATAAAAAAAAGAATTGAAAATAATCAATCCTCAAAATATTAAGTTTTGTAAGGTAAACGTTCCAGTGGCCGCACACGTTCCAGTAACCTCACAGAGCATGAGTGCAAGTCAGACAGAAATACGGCTTTGCATGGCTGTGCGAAGACAGACCACGTTCTTAGGTGTGTAGCCACTGGGACGTTGACCTTAATATTTTCCATTTTTACATCAATTTTGCAAGTTTTTCCATGTGCTTGTGCAACATATCATTTTCACGATTTACAGGTACCCCTAAATCTCGGACATTGTATTTTTTCAATCCAGACATTTTATAAATATTTGCTTAAAATGTACAAAAGTTACCACTGTCATGTATACGACGCATCGTACTTACATCGCTAGATGAGCTGTCATCCTTTTTTTTATCCGAGACTGATAAATATGGCGATGGTGAAGAATCCTCATTTCTGTAAACATCGCACAAAATAAACGAATTGTGTTTACGAAAAAATATTATTTCAACATTATTAAGAAATCCATTTTTTTGGTACCGTAATTTCTTCTGTTTGTTCTTCCAGTATCGCTTTGTTCTGGCGGGCACGGGAGATTTACTGTTGTGATAAACGTATCGCTTTTTTGCCCTGGGCACTTCGTCCACGTCTTTCGAACAACCTTCCATTGATAAAACGACGTCGAAACGTTAATGTAAAATCACTTTTAAATAACAATGCCGAGTTAGTATGAATTAACTGGCTGATGTAGGCAATGTTTACAAACTGAAGGCTTCGCGAACTTGATTGACCTTCGTCATCGACAGTACACTCGAGAGATCGGCGCGACGAACGACCGCCGCGCAGCCGCTACGTAATATAGCCACGATCCAATTTTAAACATGAGAGTTTTAGTGCCATTTTTAATTGATCCGCACATTGCAAATGCATTGCAGTATTCTCATTTATTACAAGATATTTTACAAGATATATAATTTGAATTGTTTTTTTTGGCTTAATCAGATTTTGAAGTTAATAGACAATTAAAAGTTATGACACGGCTATATAAACTTGCGCCACGGGGCGAAACGAATTTAGCTACGATTGGCTGTGCCAGTCTTCGTACGTCGCCAATCAGCGTTGGTTGTCGCGGTCGTAGCTAGCCGAACATTCTCGATCAGATCGAGAAGGCAGTTGCTTTGACTTACGTTGTACAGTTTGATGGTTGCAACAGGCCGGGTAAGATTAAATTCTAATTTAGGGATCGTCATAGCTTCCCTATTATTTATTTTGAGGTATTGTTTTGTGTACAGTTATTTATCAATCCCCTCACGAAGAACTCATTAAAACTGTGTATAACCTCAAATGAGCCAGGTAAGTTTAACGCAGCCGTGCATGTGTTTTAATACTTCGATATTGAATAAACAAAACAACGACACTGTCTTCACATTGATGGTTAAATTTTTATCTCAGGATGTCACCGAAGCTTCTGGCTTTGGTGAAATGGATAGGAGGAGATGACGATAAGAAATATTCTATTGGCATCCCCGTCGAGTGGATAATTGGGCTTCGACGAAGAAACATTTCGATCGAGCTCGTTCGATCCTTTGGAAAGTTTCGTCGTGGAATGGCGTGATAAACCGAAACCACCACCCGGGGGGTGGTCTGTGTACGATGCGTATGTCATCGAGGTTTCAAGTAAGAAAAACTATAACAATTCATCGATACAAATATTGTCTATTTCTTTTGATTCGTAATATGCAAGTTACGCTGATGACCGTAGTAAATACACATTAGACTTAGAATATCTTTATGAAAAAGTCTTTATAGTGCAATAGTCGAAATTGATGAGACATATTTATATTTTTCATTAAAAAAATTCCAAGGCTGTCTAGAATTTGCATGTATTATTTCTAGAAACTTATCCGATATCTATAGTATCTAAAAATGAACTTTGACTAAAAAGTACATATCACTGACATGACAAACAACCCTGCGTCAAAATGTTGGTACAATCTAAATTTAGGAATTTTAATTCAATAAAGAATGAGATTAAGAAGAGTGAGACACTTAAAAATCTTGAATATATCACAGATCAAGCTCAAACAGTGAATTTGTGTGGTACATATATTTTTTGCCAGCCAAGTTTGTTAATGCCATTTTACACTTGTAGAATTTAGGTTGCACCACTTTACCAAATTAGATTCGCAAGGTTCAATTCTCATTGCACAAAGGACTGCCCGATGTGGGTATGGGAATTATATTAGAATATATCTTCTGCGAAAGATTTTGAAATGAACATTCACATACTAGATCTTTCGTAGAAGTATATCTCCTGTGAAACATCTTCATAGGAAAATTCACAAATACATTGGACTGTCTTTGTGCAAGGGGATGTCAAATGTTTTTTTTAATCCCAGGACTAGTCCAACAATAGAAATCAATCTGTTGAAATCAATTGCTTGATGGACACTAATTTTTTTATCTCAGTTCTTTGACTATAAAAATGTTTATACCATGTTTAATTATAAAGGATGTCGGTAATTGTAATTCATATAAGGTCGTTTTATGATGTTTGTTGAAAAATCTGTAATTTGTAGTAATGCATATTAATAACAAATTGCATTCCATTTAACCGATCAAAACCAAAGTAAGCGAAAACATACAACTTTTTATGATTTTCAATTAAAATTCCACGAATAAGTCTGGATTTGCAAGCTTATTTTTGTCATATCAGACTTCAATAATTTGATTGTAAAAGCACATCTTTCGATGTACAACAGATATTGAGTCTTTGAACATAGTTTGGAATCAAAGTTTACTGTTTGTGATTTGCTGCATTCAGTCAACCGGCTTGATGTAATGTTCAATTTGTATTTTAGATCGCAAGATTGTTTTGGAAAAAAAGATGAAAGCGCTGGATGGATTTTTATCTCTGACAAAAGCAATCGAGGTATTTGGCCAGGTAATCTGTCATTTGATGACAACAAACTTATCGATATAATAAAAACATCGAACTTTGTCGTTTCTGTCATGAGTTAAAATTTTTTTTTTCCACCAGCAATCGGAAATCGTTGCCGGTAACGAACGGAAAAATAAAACGCAGAAAGACAAGAATCCTGTCGATGCCTCGGGTGATCGGACTGATGCCTCGGGTTCTGGATCGGACGAGCGCAGTCCACAAGGGTCACAAATCTCTGGTTGTACTCCGCTCAATCCAAAGCGTGGAAAAAGAGAACTCTATCCTGAGACATTGAAAAGTATGGAAATGTAGAATCTGTCTGGGTACATAAATATGATCATCTGTGTGACAAACAACCGTATTTCAGACACTGGCCAATTAGAGAATGCCTTGACGGGCATCCGAACGGAGCTGAAAAAATTGAACAAGAAAATGAAAAAAAAAAAATACCCCTGATGACTCCTCCAGCGAATCATCGAGTGACGACGAAATGGTATCCAAATATGAAATAAATATTTGTAGGGTACTTTGAATTTTAATATTCACGTATTCAAATCAATTCGAACGTTTAGTTATATATTAATACTCGATTCATCGTAAAAACTATTTGTAAATCTCTACCTTACGCTTACGTGCACACCATAAATTAAATTTTTTTTACAGTCAATAATGTACAATGTACCAGTACTTTTGGAAATATGTAAAGTTCGAAACCCGTTTAAAATTTAGGTGGTTAATTAAGCGAACATTTGAAATATGCAACGTCAATGTTATAAATTAATGTCTGTTATACTTACTCAACAATTGTGGAGTTGAACTGTCTTTGAGGAGCTAAATCTAATTGTTTTGATATTTATTCATTTACAGATCCAAATTCGTAAAGGAGATGACATTGAAATTACTAAGGACCAGTGGTTGACGGCGAAGGCAGCACCAAGCTTCACGGCTATGGGTTTGAGTCTATTACTCTCTCTTTTCCCGATGAAAGTTCTGCTACGTAGTAACTTGAGAGGAGGTCGAAGCAAAATTCAGAAATCGGACAACAATACTCCACGTCTTCGAGCGCTTGACAAAAGTATTGTGGAAGCGATTTTTTGTAAGTCGTCCTGAAACTAAATTTACCACGTACATCCTGCTCACACATTTTTTCAACTGCAATTAAAAACAGGCCTACAACCGGCCTAATTATTTATCACTTTTCAGAAAACTACCTCTGCGAGGAGGCAACTGACGGCTATATCAGATCTTAAAATATGCCGTATTGTTTTAGATGCGGTGCGCAAAAGGTGGAAGAGCCGCTTCGACAAAACAAGGCTTGGCACAGCCATCAATAATAAGCTGACGCATCTGCGAGCGACGATGAAAAAGCGAAGAAACCTGACCACTGTTCGTATTTATAGCATTATTTTCTCTTCAGATAAAGTATGCCGTTACATTATGGACATCACTCTCTTAAAATGATTTTTAGGATCCAGCTAACAGCAGCCTCAACGACGAAGAAGTGTAGATGGCAGTACTCTTCCTGCAGGATTTTAATTAAATTAAATAAATACGACGTTTTTTTAAAAATATATTATTATGGCGTCCAGATTTTTTACTTCAATCCCTGCCTCATCACCTAGTTACTCTAAATATATGCTCATTGCATATATGAAATATACATTTCCATGTATAAAGCAAATAAAAGATCTACATGAAGTATATATGTATGATGTATACCGAATACGCTACGTATCTTATATAAATGCATTCCTTATATATTCCAGGTATATAATTCTTACATCATGAATGTGTAGATAAAATATGTATTATGTATGTGGGATATGTAACGAATATACAACGTATCTAACAGAAATGCATTCCCCATAGAATCCAGATATATAATTTATATATCGTCAACACATAAATTATGTATCTACGGTATATCTCACACCTATGCTAAATATAAATCATATGTATTGTTGTATATATCTTTTATATATACACACAATATATAAAGCGGCAAAAAGTTCTATATCTCGGATAAATAACATGATACATACTCAATATATATTACGAATTTTCTATATATCCGAGATATATAGTGGATATCTAAAAAATTATACTTTCAAGTATTCTTTTGTTCCATGGGGGTACACCAGAAATTGAACAATGCATAACATTACAAAATGACTTTAATGCTCTTCTTAAATCAGCGATCCAAATTGAGAAAACATTGGTAGCACAAGCAGCCTCACGTAGCGGTCGTCGTGAAGCTTCGGCTGCTAAAGAAAGTAAGCATGAGGTGAAACGAGGAGTGCACGTGATAGTGACGGAAGAGGTAAGCTGTCAATTGTGTAATAAAAACTGGCACACCGCCAAACAGTGTTCGGAGTAAGGCTACGCTCCGGACGTAGGATCCCAAAGCCAGGGTAACAACAGAGGAAGCACGCTCGTATGTCAATTTTGTAAAAAGTCAGGACATTCGGCTGACAAATGTTTTATGGTTTATCCGCCGGCCAACATTAACCGGCCAACCATTGACGCGCCTCAAATTACCGTATGCCAAGTATGCTATAAACGAGGGCATACTGCTGACCGCTGTTTCAAAATTTTTTCCGCCCGAAAGGAAAGGGTCAGAAAATCCTTCTAAATATTGTCAATTTTGTAAAAATCGTGGTCATACGGCCGATATTTGTCCTCGCATACCGTCTAATTCGCAAAATTTTTTACCCAGAGCTCAAATTCCGCAAAATCTTCGGTATGAAAATTCAAATAATATTCAATGCCAAGTTTGCAAAAAAGACGGCCACGGGGCTCATATTTGCCCATATAGAAATAATAATTCACAACCATTGCCGTGACGTTTCGATAATAAAGAAAATTTTAATAACGGATCAAATAATACAGGAAACCTGTATTTTTATTGCCAGGAACCGGGTCATTTTATTCGTGAATGCCCTGTGCGACGGGCCAGCGGGGAGAAGTACGGCGATTCGGGAAATGGCAGGGGCCTCCCGAGTACGGGCGCGCTCGGGGAGAGCCCTTAAACTTCACACCCGGTTCATACGATCAACGCTTCAGGCCACGATCGCGAATAATTTAAATCTTTACGATTGATTTACAAAGAGAAAGCAGCATACCTTCTGTAGCATTAAATGCTATTGAATTAATAGCACCAGTAACACTCATGGTTGATACCGGAGCCGGGCCTTATAGTATAAAAGAAAAATATTTAAATTCAAGTGTACGAATAAATCGCGAAGAAATAATGCAGCTTAATGGGATTACCAAAAATTAAATTTTTACACTGGGTCACGTAACAATTCAGGCTTTCGGACGCTACGCCACTTTCCATATTGTTAATAATAATTTCCCAAAGTGGGAATTTTGAAAGTGGGATATTGGGATCAGAATACCTTGATGGGAATCCCGTATTAATAGACTATGAAAAAGACAGTTACAAATGCAACACATCACAATTCCATTCGCGACTGAAGAAACAGTTATTATTCCCGCGGAAACCACCAAATTTTGTTTTGTAAGGGTTAAAAATTTAGACGCACGGGAAGGATAGTTGCCTCCTTTAAAATCAGGCGAAGGGATCGAAATAATTAGCGGCTACGTTACTAACGATAATGGAATAGCATATATATATATATATTATTAATGACAATCCACACTCGGTGGAAATACACGTGCCAGTACTAAAGTTAATGTTATAGGAGGAATTAACTAATAAAACAAGAAACGAGTTAGAGGAAGATCGTAAACAGGTAAAAAAGGATATAGAATCAAGAAAATTGCATCGTGTTAAAAGGAAAGCTCGAACCCGCATTGGGATTAGCTCCTTCATCGGTTAAAGAAAATAAAATCAATCATGAAAATTTTGTTCTGCCGGATGAGAATATATTCTCATCATAGACAGTATGTCACGAAGATACAGAAAAGTTTTCGGGTAATAGTTTTAAATATTTAAAAAAGATAAATAATGAAATTAAAAATTGTTCAGATTTAATAAGTAAAAATTATGAAACTATGTCTAAAGAAAAAACGTCATGTCCAGAAAAGACTAATGAAAATAAAGAAATAATGTTTGAAAATCAGATCGATAATTTGCCTAATAGTTTGCAAAAGCTTGGTGAATTAAGTACCGGAAATCCGAATAAAAACAACACATATGAGGAATCAATCAAATTTATGGTACCTAAGGAAAGGTCCGATGTTAAGGGAATCAATTGTGTGAAATTTAAAGATTACCGAAGCTCAACAGAGGAGAATGTACCCGTGGTAGGGACAGGAACTGTTGGAGAATTGTTGGAGCCTAGTTTTTGTTTATCGGGATGTCTGAACCTAGTGAAATAGCAGAATCCTTCGAAGTTTTTAATAATTGTGTTAAAGAAAAATGTGTCGTGGAATTTGATTTAACGGAAAAATTTACAAGAAGCAATGAAGGGAATTACGCGAAAGGTAAGGGTTGCCCAAGCTCGGCTGAGGTAACTGTACCGTCGGAACGGACAGGACCAGCTCAATAGTTAAAGGGACCCAATTCATGCTTATTAGGGTTGTTACGTCCCGGCTATTGATCGAGACGATACATACATTATTTGTATTTTTATTTGGATGGGTTTTTAAATCCGTAAAGGTATAAATTCCACGTTTTTGGATTTTTGTTTTATCTCTTTAAATTAATATGGTTTATTTATAAAGCTTATTTCACTAAAAAGTGAAATAATAGTACGCAATTACAATTAACGATTAAATATATATAACTGAGGTTTTGGAACGGTACGCTTGAACTTATAACTAGTCACGTTGGTGACAGTTTACACTTATTTAATACGCGGCACTTAAACGGACTAAATACTTATTAATTGTTTACTGTTTGAAGATTTGAATGAGACTAATTAGTTGAGGGAATGAGGTTGACCAAGAAGACTTGGGTGGGTGAAAAGTGGGGGTTAATTTAGTGATCGTGGGGAGGCCCAAAAGGTGCTGACCGTGCGTGCTCCGTGTGGTCAATGGATTTTATAGGAAATTGAAAGGAATTGCTGATTATTAGGGAGCGGAAATTAGTCAGCGGGATTATAGGTGAATGTTCAATGCACCCGAGGATTTGGCATCGGATGATTTTTAGGGAGCATTGAACCGGGGTTGGAATGTGGAAAAGGCAAGAAGGCAGTTTATGAATATTGCATATTGGAGGTAACGATGGGACAAAAGGATTTACTAGTATATAATAATATTAAGAATAAATAATAATAATTGATAAGAAAAATAGCCAGGACGTAACACCTCCCCTTCTGGTAATCCGTCGAAACAGCGTAGTGTTCGATGGGTACAAAGAAAAAGAAGCGCAAAGCGCGTACTGGCAATTTTTCTTTTAAATTAATGCAAAGTCTAATGGTGAAACGGCTCGAAAGGGGAATAGCCCCTGTAAAGTGTACTTAAATTAGCTTATTTACTTGGTTGGGGGAAATCAATTTTGTTGTGTGTGTGTGTGTGTGTATCAATTTTAAGAATTTAGGTCGAGAGGGTTGTGGCTCTTCTTGATGAGTGAAGAAGTTCATATGATTGGCGAAAAGGTAGTCGGGTGATTACGAAGATCGAAGGTTGGTTGATTTTGTGACGCCATTGCACGTTCAAACGGTACGAGATTTCGAATGACGACGAACGTTTCCTTCACGAGGCAACCTGAAACTATCGCAATAAGCATAGAAATTTCCTGGGATTCCAGAGGTAATCTTGCAACTAAATATTTAAGAGTTTCCATCTTAGCTGGGGGAATAGAGAGGGTTTGGGTTAATTTTACCTATTTTTAGCTTTCAGTCCAGGTATTTTTGTGCTTACGTCATGGTGGAGATATGCATTTCTCCATGTCGAAGTACCATATTTTTTCTTGATTAATGTTCAGTAGATTACCTAAAACATGACTTAGTTTCCATTAAATACTTGGTCTTGCGACCAATAGATTTTCCATTTCACACCAGTTGTGAGGTGGTGGTGCAGGAGTGGAAATTCGGAACAAAAATTATTTATTGCGAACGTGTTTGAATCGTATGGGATTAATTAGGATGTATGTGGTGGGTCCCACACTGAAGGCAAATCTATTAATGAAGAATATATGTAGTGTCTTGAAATAGGCTTGATAATACGAACAGATATTCCAACGCTTCCCCATGACGTGATGTAAGTTACCAGAAAAATATTTTATATTTTTGGTAGTTGCATGGTCATTGCAGAAATCGAAAGTCTTAATTGCCTAATGAATTTCAGTTGGAAATATAAATGGCAGAGTATTCTCCGCTCTGATTTAGATTAAGAGAAAATTTCAAAACATAAGTAAGATTCGCTCTAGATTAAATTTAGTTCTCCTTAATAGTACGCTTAATAACTAAATTTATATTATGCCTTGTACCTATTGTTCTATACAAATCTAATTACATACAAAAGTTTCTTACTATCAATTATCTGGCTGCCTCCTATTCTAGTTTTCGATATTCCAAAATTAATCATGTTAGTACTATTCTACATTACTTATAGGTTAAAATTGACTTAGATTTATATTATATTCTAATTATAGTGTATTTTCTGTATTTTATATATTTGAAAAAGTATGTAATTGAACAGTTGTGGATTGATTTTAGAGAAAAGGAAATAACATGAAGATATAATAACAGGATAGCTGTAAGGAGATATCATACAGGAGCTTCATTATATTATTCGTCGAGAAGTTGGTATTGGTAATAGAAATTTTTTGTGAGAAAATGTTTAATAATAAATGTTAATAATATTATAAAAGTAATACGGCGGGAAGTATCATTTACTCGTAGAATTGTAGTCAGGAGAATGCGGTGGTCGTAGTAATAAGACTGGAAGAAAGTCTCCTTTTCTGTTTTAAAAACAGATCTAGCCTATTCCTTTCCTAGTTCCGCTAGGCTTTGGCGTCCGTTTACCGTATTGGCAATCGGTGTTATCTTCAATTGAGACCTTGCCTTTTAAAAGTTTCCGGCGGTCGTCGAAAGAGGACTCGTGGCAGTTTTTCCGAGTTTGGCCGCGAGAATGGGGTCGCGTTACTGCCAAATTGCTGATGACTCCAGGTATCATAAATTCGTTGACCTGCTCATCTCTTGTTGGCATCGTTACGGATTGAGAGTAGTGTTGTGTCATAGTGTTTACTTCCGCTGATATGGTCGTATCGACTGTGCTTATAAAGCGCGTATTCGATGGCGATCGGCTCACTAACGAATCGGGTTCCGATTCCTGATATTTCGTATCGCAGTTGTCGTTTCGTTCAACGGCTTTGTCCAGATTTCCTAGTTGCGACGTTGAACTGAATATTTTAATTCGGGTCAGCTGATCGCTCGTATCTACCAAGGATTGTTGAACTTTCGCATTTACTGACGGCGTGTCTTCTTCATCGACGGTCTGAGAATCGGATGACGAGCAATGAGGCTGGAGTGACGGTGATGGATCCCGAGAAATATCTAGGCTGTCAATAATTTGAGAGACTTGGCGATCGAAGGATGTATTGTAGATTGATCTCATAGTTTCAATTGTTTCGTTGAATTCCGGTGAATGAAAAGTTCTGTTGGTGTTGGGACCACCGGTCAACTTCTGTCTCCTGAATTCTGTTTTCGCAGTATTAATGGAGGTTTGTGTTGTGGCTTCTGTTGGGGGTGGGCTTAACGCCTCCCCTGCTGAAGAATAAGCGAATTTTTTCGCCTCCCCTGCTGAAGCAAACGGGAAATTTTGTGCCTCCCCTGCTGAAGCAGAAGGGAAATTTTGTGCCTCCCCTGCTGAAGCAGAAGGAAAATTTGGTACCTCCCCTGCTGAAGCAGAAGGAAAGTTTGGCGCCTCCCCTGGTAAAACAGGGAGGTCGGTATCGGGTTCAACAGGTAGATTCTCCTGATGATTGCATGGAATATCACTGTTGTTTCCGGATGTTGGTTTGGCAACATACTGACTTGTCGAACAGTTGCATATATGCCAATCTTTAGTCGAAATGCAGTTGTTTATATGATTAACTTTGGTGGCTTTCTGTTGTTTTATGTAGTGTTGAGAGCCATTTAAGTTATCCGTATCACGAGCGGAGAAAAATTCTTCAGCTCCGTGTGCGTACAAAATTGCGTGTTCGATTGTCATGGGCTTTATGCACCGGACATGGCTCGCGATTCGTTTCGGCAGTCCATCAATAAAGCATTCTAGCGCATCTGAGCAGTTTTGTACTCGTAACAAGTAGGTTAACGCTTGACTGCAATGTACATTGTTAACGATATGTTGATCGATAAGACCAGCAAGCTGTTGGACTCTTGTTGCGTAGTGATTAATGGTTTCGTTAAATCCTTGAGTAACCATTGTCAATCGTTTCTTCAGGGCCAACGTAATCTTTTGAATCGAACAAAGCGACTGAAGATCTCTAAGAAGCGCAGTAATCGATCGGTAATTATGGCGTATCGGATGGATTTTGCGTCTCACATCGCCTTGCAGTTTTTCGAATAGTTGGTTCCGAAAACTGTCGAATTCGGTGGGCTGGAGGCATCCCATTGAGTGATGAACATCCAAGATAAATTCTTCTACAGGCATGTTTATTCCGTCAAACTCAGGGATTAAACTCAAGGCTCTCATGACCCAAATTGTTCCCCGAGGTCGAGTTATGGTTTCGCAGTCTTTCTGTCGAGGGTCAAATTTTCCATAAAAATTTGGGGAAAACATTTGATGTTGTCGCGTTTCTGAGCTCGAATACATGCTATCGTAGGAATTCATTCTCCAAAACTGAGACATTTCTTCAACGTCAATTACGCAGTTTCTTTCAAAATTAGATTGTCAAAGAAAATTATTTAGTTAAATTTTGAAAGAACGGTTTGTGCGTATTACACTTGATTGTAAGTTGCATTGAACTTAGTTTTGAGCTATCGTTTTCTTATTATTTTAGATGAAAATTCGCAGGTCTTAAAATAAGCTTATCGCATATCTTAACTATTGAATTGCAACAAGATTGCTATTATTATTATTATTATTATTACTATTTTTTTTTTGTTCTAGTGATTTGACGAAATTTAAGACATTGGATTCGATGTTTTGTTTACGAAAAGGAAAATACATAAGATGAAATCTTAAACATCAACATTTTTTCAATTTGTTAATACTATTGAGACCAATCGAGTGAGATTAAGTCATATTCTAGTTCTAGATATTAGTTTTATTTAAAAGCTATAAATTGTTAATCGTACAATGCTAAGGTGCTTTTTAGCAGGCGAGAACTCAGCTGAGCTCCCCC
Source organism: Perithous albicinctus (assembly GCA_964016905.1). Lineage (NCBI taxonomy): Eukaryota > Metazoa > Arthropoda > Insecta > Hymenoptera > Ichneumonidae > Perithous > Perithous albicinctus. Next base: position 1,960,472 of record OZ024696.1, on the reverse strand, counting down.
TCCCCCCTCAATAAGTGAACGACCTGTGGTCGAGCACATGGTTGAGGCCAACAACTGAGTTGAGCACCTAAACGGGATTGTATAATATTCCTCATCAATGACCAAACAATAACACCTTTTTTTTTTACTAGTGGAAGCTATTCTTATATAAAAATTAATCACGTCCTGATAGAACAGCATCAAAATAGTGCTCGCGAAAATCAAACTCGCACTTAAAAATTTAGATGTATGGTTCTAGATAAGCCTTAGATCAGTGTGAAAGTGGAAATTAATGGATGGAGTAGGGGCGGAAGAAAATTGTATATATATATATATATATATATTGTGACGTGACTTTTTGGCCACGCCACCCGTGCGAAGTGTAAGCGGCGAGGAGTGTCGGATTTACGACACTGGAGTGGTGCTCGGTCGCTTCTAGACACCGGCAGGAGTACCGGCGAATTAAAGACATCTACATCCTATTGTTTTGCTATCTTCCATTATTTTTTTCTACGATCTATTTAGTTAAATATCGCGAACAAATTCCAGGCTATCTTAATTCGAATTAAGGCTATCTTTAAATTAACGCTAAATTAGGTAAAATAGAATATATTTATTCCACGACCGTATTGTTCCCCCCGTCATCGGAGTCTCACCCCAACGACCACCTTCCACCATGGGATTTACACTCCGCCAACGAACCATTACCTGCCACAACACACGTTGCCGCTCGTGTAGTACCTCGCTACCTTCAAGATTGTTTCTCGTCCTCACACCACATGAGCTACTTCGGATATATAGTTTTCTTCATTTATTAGAGCTCTAGGAGCTCCGAAAAACTCAGTTTTGGGAATTTAGCACTATTATACAGTGCTGCAGGCGGACACTGAACACCTGTGTCCGTGGACCTTGGATGCCAAAGGAGCGCGCTGGAAAATGGGCCAAGATATTACCGAGTCACCCGCCTCCTACACGACTTACCAGCCTGGAGCTGGACCATCCCACTGAGAAGCAAATTGTCGCGGTCCGGCCAACCCGGCGCCCCACTAAGAAAGGTCTTGAAAGCAACTGAAGAAAGGTTTAATTGCAGTGTTGCGCCAAATATGTTGTGAGTTCAATCGCTGATGCATCGTGGCCACGATTTCCCGCGAGAGGAACTCCGCACCTTTCTAACGTCGCCAACGAATCCGAGGGGAAGACATTTGCACCTCAGTAAGACTTGCTGCAAAACTTGGAGACTGAGGAGAAACAAGGAGTAAGGAAAATCACATGAAAAATTCGCTATCTCAATCCTACCACTATCTACAGCACCATAAATCATCAAACAAGCTATATTCAAAAATAACGCGTGTATCGAGCCTTTCCGCGAGAACTAGAACTCGCCTAGCTACGAAAGGACCCGAGAGTAGCCGAATTTCGCAGGAGCGAAACCGAAGATCCAGAGTGTGTGTGTGCGCGGTATTTGACGAGACGGCGGAGTGGGGAACACCATCGATCGACGCCGCAGCAGATCCCCGAATAATTACTTCCGTGATAACTGTGCCAGCGAGAGGATCGTTCGAGGGACCACCGAAAATCATCGTTCGAGACTGCTGCAGCGTTCCGGTGAGACTCAACCCTCCATTTACCATTCTGTCAATGGGAATTCTTTGTTCGCTCTCTACTATCGTAAGTTAATTATATTGTTTTATTGAAGTTTTGTTGTTTTGAAGTTTCCTTTTAGTTTTAGTTGTTTGCGAGAGTAGAGTGCGTACTTGGTCCTATACCGAGTATAAAAGAATTCCCGGTATTAATTCTTGGTCGATCGCGTATTGTTTAAATTTTCAAAGAAAGTGCTACTGTTTAATTAGATAATTTTCTTATAAGAACTCCTTTTAGGAATTAAATACTCAACTCTATTAAATTTGTGAATTATTTGAACGTCGATTTTATATTTGTGGTTGAATTTATTGAATTTTCGTATTATCGGCTACCTTAATATTTTATTGTATTTAGGAGTAATTATGAGTATAAAATTATATTCAAAGGAATATTTGGAGCCCGTTAGAATAAGATGTCTCGAAAGGAATTTTTCGCCTCTCCTGCCGGCCCGTCTCGCGCTCAGGGGTCACGTTAGTCCGTTGAGGTGTTTACTTCTCGACGTATTGTTATTGCTATCTCGCTCTCTATCGCTTTCTCTGTCTCTCTTATTGAACCAGTTATCTTTGCTTAAATGCCTCCGAAGCGATTCGTATTTTTCGGGATTTTCGATTTATGCTACCTACCATTTCTGTGTTTCGCTCTCTATCGTCGGTCAGCTCGCTACCTCGGGTATGGCTACCCGCGCTTACTTACTTGATTCCCAGAATATCGAAGGAAGATTATCTGTTCTCCTGTTCTCTCCCCCTGATAATTTCCCGACGTATTCGCTACCTGTTATGATTAGTATTATTCTTATTATTTTCATTATTATTTGCGCTACCTATTATTATTAGTATTATTTATTATTATTATTTGCGCTATCTATTATCATTATTATCATAGTTATTATTATTACTACTTTTCTTTTATTTCTACCGGATTATTTACTTCTAAATTTATTTCCAATCTGTTGTAATTTGGCTTCTCCCGGTTATTCGATGACGCGCTAGAGTTTATTTTATTTGGGTTATGGTTATGATTCTTTTGAGTATCTTGTATTTTCTTTTTTTTTTTGTTAATCTAGTCTACGCCATGGTTCAGCCAAATATCCATTTACTTTTATTTTATAATTATTGTTTTGCTTTATTATATTTTACGATATCCTATATTAAGCTAATTGACGTTACTTTATTTAATTTCCTTATGTTGTACGGGAATGTTTGGGATGTTTTATTTTATTATAATTTTATTTTCATTCTGTTTTTTTTATATCGAGTCGCCCATTCTCCTAACTTGTACCATCCCAAACTGAGACGATCCATCGTGCGCCTCGTTTGCCAAAATCGAGTGCAGCCCGGGAATAAGCTAATAAACAGCCATGATTCCCGAAGCTTTGCGTCGTTGTCACTCATTCTTTGTTCACCCAGCCCCTCTATCATATCAGCTCGTGGAGCCTGAGCTAGTCGTGTGTCTTAGAGCTTTTCACCACATCCTCGCTCTATCCAGCAGGGGAGAATTTGTTGCAAGGGGAGACCGATTAAAGTCGATCCTTTAGATCGGCGGTACTAAGGTACCTGGCGCCCAACCTCTCTTATGTTGCAGATTTGCCTACTATTTTATTGATATCCTTCTTATGTTGAAGTTGTTACTCGCCCGAGGCATCTCAGCTATCTTCTGAAAAATGCTATCTTCCAAATTATCGATTGCGCTATCTTTAGGGATCGCTATCTTTTATCATACGCAGCCTTTCAGACGATCCGTTTCAGCTCTCTTTAGGGAACGCTACCTACTATAGCAAGCTATCTTGTAGATAACTCGGATCCGCTATCTTTAGGGACTGCTATCTTTGACAACACGCTACCTTTCAGATGAACCGGTTAAGCTCTCTTTAGGGATTGCTATCTACTGTAGCAAGCTATCTTGTAGATAATTCGGGTACACTATGTTTAGGGATCGCTACCTTTCGTGGAAAGCTATCTTTCGGATGTTTTGGTTAAGCTATCTTTATGGGTAAGGTAACTCCTGATTCGAATACTTTTAGATCCTTATGGTTTATGGTTCCCCTGAAAATTATAATTATTTGCTGGATGGATGTCGAGGGTGAAGAGCGAGGGTTGTGAGCCTTTCCGGAAGGAAAATTCCTCACAATATATATATATATATTAGGAAGATTTTGAAATGCGCCCAACACTCGCATCAGAGGTCATAGGATGATTGGTGTTATTCATTCGAAATGGACAAGGAACGGAGGGAATAAAACTTTTATTAGTTTTGATTTACGCGTTGTTTTAGTTTTTTTAAAAGGAAGCGCGATGTACTTTTATTTTTATTTTATTATTATTATTATGATTTTTAAGTATTTTTATTTAATAAGAAGTATAAAATGAGGAAATTTTAGGAAAAGAACAGAATAGTTAGGAAAGGCGATGGGATCGTTTAAAATTCGAAAGATTAGATGGTGATTATTTCACCTTAGTTTTCGATTTTTTTTTTTTTTTTTTTTTTTTTTTGAAATTTGTATTTCACGGGGGCCTATGGTGGCGGTTACTGGCCGGTATGGTAACCTAAGTACCAGCAACTGTCTCGAAGGAGCCCGTAGAAAATACGCTCTCAATAAACGATATGAGGGATGGATTTTCGAAATCACGAGGCCTCGGTTTGTAGTTATTGGCCGGTAAGGGTTGCCTGCGCCGCTAACTAATTTACCGAAGTCTCAAGATTTGTGTGGTGAGCATATTGCCCTCGGGGCTTACAGTGAGAGTAACTAGCCGGTATGGTAGCCTGAGTACTAGTACTGGACTGCAAGGGCCTACGGAAAAATGTGCATACACTCGAAAAGAAGAATAGTGAAAAGGGACGTTCTAATCGGGAGACTATGGTTTGCAGTTTTTGGCCGGTAAGGGTTGCCTGCGCCGTCAACTAGCTTTCCTAAGTCTTAAGATTTTTGCGAAGCTTATACTACGTTCGGGGCTCACAACGAGAGTACTAGCCGGTATGGTAGCCTAAGTACTAGCACTGGGCTGTGAGAGCCTAATAGTACGTATAAGATACAAGAACGAAATAGGTAAGGATAAGAGAACGAGAATTTTTATTTTTATTTCTAAAATTTTATTTATACTTTAATTTAAAAACTTTGTTTTAATTTCCTAATTGCGTTTACTCCGTGCACAGCCGGTGTCGTGCGAGGAGTCGGATGATATGTCGGTGACTTGTTCGACAAGAGATGAACACACCGAATCCGATCCGTAACAACGCGGATATATAACTGCGCACTCAGCAGAATGCACTACCTTCGAACGGACTCTTGAGGTGTGTGAACGTTCGTTGAGCGCACTGGTATTCGCGATAGTTATTAAACCGAATAAACCTCTACTTTTATTCTAAATTATAATAAAAATATATGTAATATATTTTTTATTTATTATTCTAATTTCTCAATTAAAAATTAAGAAAAGAGTTTTTCCTCTTTTTTTTCTTTTTTATTAAATTTTAGATAAGATTTTTCTCCCAATTTTAAATCTCAATATTCAATTAAGATTTTCAATCTTAATTTTCTGTTTTAAACTTTAATTTCCAGTTAAGGTTTCCAACCTTAACTTTTAGTTTTAAACTTTTAATTTTTAATAAAAGTTTTTAAATCTTATTTTTCAATCTTAATTTGAATTAAGAATTCAAAATTAAGAAAGAATTTTTTAGTCTTAATTTTTAAATCTTAATAATCGATTAAGATTCTCTATCTTAATATTTAGTTTTAAACTTTAATTTTCAGTTAAGGTTTCCAACCTTAACTTTTGGTTTTAAACTTTTAATTTTTAATAACAGTTTTCTAAACTTTTATTTTTTAAATCTTAATTTGAATTAAGAATTCAGAATTAAGAAAAATTAACATCTAGTTTTAATTAAGATTTGTTTTATTATTAAATCTTAATATTTCATTAAGATTATCAATCTTAATTTGTATTTTAAACTTCAATTTTTAAATTAGAGTTTTCTAAATTTTATTTTTTTATTTTTTATTTTTAAATCTTAATTCCTGAATTAAGATTGTTTCCAATTATTGTTTTTCTTTTTCTATATGTACGTCTGGTTCAAACCAGATTTTGAATTTCGCCGTTTCGGGTACACTCAATTCTTCCCGAACTTGACGGCGTAGGGACTTAAAATAATTTCGTAGTTTTTTTTTTTTTGTTGATTTTCGGGGCTCGGGACTTAGCCTTTAGGGGAGTAATTGACGAGGTTGATAAGCGGCGGATTAAAAATGTAGGTTTTACGCGTAAGAAAATTTAATGGGGAATGATCGCGAATTTTTAAGTTTTGAGTTTAAATGTTGTAATTTTATTTTATACCATGCAATCCGCGTAAGTTGCTACAAACTTATTTGGATATGCAGGTGGATTTCGATTCTTATTGACGAAGGATATGAGCTCGCGGGCCCAGTCCTACGAGATTTAGTTATGTTGGACAGTGGTTGGTGATAGCCTTGCCTCCTGCCTTTTGTATTAAACTGTGCAATCCTAAAGTGCCACCTTATTTCGGAATGCAACAGTGGGTTTTCGATTTTTATTAACGGGAGCTGTGAGCTCGCGGGCCCAGTCTCACGAATTTTAAATTTGGGGTAAGGTAAACAAGGGGAATTAATCAAATATAACGAATAAATATATTATATCTAATTATAACTAAGAGGAAAAAGTGAATAAAAGAGAAATATAAGTGAAATAATGTTAAATTGATTTTTTTTTTCTTTTTTTTGTTTAAAGATTCAAAAAGAAATAAAAATGAGAGAATGCAATAAAAGTGCAAGAGGTAAATAGATATAAAGGAAATATAAAGGTACTCACGTAGAGCTGGTTACGATGACTGCGACGATGGTCCACAGTATCATGTTTGCGATAAGGTGTACGATACACGGCACGAGCTCCGACGAGTGCAGTGATTGTCCCGGCCTATGATGGAATCTGCTGACTCCGCAGGTCGTTGGCTGGAAGGTGTTTGCACTGCCTTTGATGCCGATGAACGCTGGTCAGCTGGTGCACGACACTTTATCACTGCTGAATAAAGTCGCGAAAAATCGGATATGTTTCACCGGTTGTGAAAATACCCAAAAACGCGAATAATCGTAGTCCGCGCGTATAAATTAACGTGAGAAACTATCGATAGGTGTCCGATGAAAAATTGATTTTATCAGTTGTATATTAATAACGATAAAACTCCAAAAACTCGGATACCCCACACTTAGCACCAGAAAATTTATGTTACGTCCCGGCTATTGATCGAGACGATACATACATTATTTGTATTTTTATTTGGATGGGTTTTTAAATCCGTAAAGGAATAAATTCCACGTTTTTGGATTTTTGTTTTATCTCTTTAAATTAATATGGTTTATTTATAAAGCTTATTTCACTAAAAAGTGAAATAATAGTACGCAATTACAATTAACGATTAAATATATATAACTGAGGTTTTGGAACGGTACGCTTGAACTTATAACTAGTCACGTTGGTGACAGTTTACACTTATTTAATACGCGGCACTTAAACGGACTAAATACTTATTAATTGTTTACTGTTTGAAGATTTGAATGAGACTAATTAGTTGAGGGAATGAGGTTGACCAAGAAGACTTGGGTGGGTGAAAAGTGGGGGTTAATTTAGTGATCGTGGGGAGGCCCAAAAGGTGCTGACCGTGCGTGCTCCGTGTGGTCAATGGATTTTATAGGAAATTGAAAGGAATTGCTGATTATTAGGGAGCGGAAATTAGTCAGCGGGATTATAGGTGAATGTTCAATGCACCCGAGGATTTGGCATCGGATGATTTTTAGGGAGCATTGAACCGGGGTTGGAATGTGGAAAAGGCAAGAAGGCAGTTTATGAATATTGCATATTGGAGGTAACGATGGGACAAAAGGATTTACTAGTATATAATAATATTAAGAATAAATAATAATAATTGATAAGAAAAATAGCCAGGACGTAACAAGGGTCAACTGTGCCTGTGGTAGGTATTGTTATGTCAAAACCGTGGTTGATTTCTCAACCTTGATTTTACACATATTAGTGCGGTTAAATTTGTCGAGACGTCGATGAAGAGAAATCAATTTCTCTCATACACAACTGAATGACAAATATAAAAACACGCAAACCCCCTTTTGAGCCTAACCTTTCGGAAAATTGCTCGGGTCAGGGTTGAGAATGCTATCAATAATTAAAAATAATAATTTGTCGGAAGAAATAACAATTATAATGACGTTTATCTAATACATGCAGAAAGACAGAGAGTGAGAGAGACAGAAAAAAAGTACTTACTCGTTTCGTAGAACAGGAATCGATGTTTGTTTCGGGTGAGGATTATTGGTGATAAAAGTTAGTTCCTTCACTGTATAAATTTTTCAACTTTGTATATACTTCTTTATTAATGAAATGGAATTAAATGTTACAACAACAAAAAAAGAATGTCTCCCGATTAAAATTGTAAATATAATTTCCTTTCTTTTGTTTTTTCTTTCTTTTTTTTTTTTTTTTATAATAATAAATTATCGATAGATTTCAAGATTAATTTTCAGATAATTTTAATATAATCATTCCCACGTAAATGTTTGATACAAGGGAAGTCGTTATGAATGAGAAAGTTGTTTATACATATAATCCGAGGGCACGATAGGGTAATCGAACAGCAATCCTCTCCTTTAAACACGCCCAAGATTGAGAATTAACCAGATTCAGAAGATTGAAATATATTTTTCACATGTACGGGTATCACAATAGGGTTCAATTTAATTATGCCCTTTCTAAAACGCATCCCCTCAAAAACGAAATAATTATATATCTAACGCTAGACCTATATATTTATCGACATACATTTTTCTTATACCATACATCCATATTTTAAATCAGAGACACAAATTCGAGACATGATATAGTAAGGAACGCAAGTTCCTATACATTTTCATTAATAATTATAATAATACTAGCACACCATCCATCAAACGAATATAATGTAAATAATTCGGATCATTTATGACAACAAATCATTTGCTGGATGAAGTAAACGAAGATTTACCCATTATATGTGATATCAGACCGAGACATGAATAAACACAAAGAAAAAAATAAATAAATATGCGCGAATAACAAGCGACCGTAAGTAGGCTTCGTCGACTGTTTACAGGTAGTAACGATTGCTTTAAATGATACACCCGATTTGAACTTTTAATTTGGAATAAACTTATCTTATGGCCCGAGGGCACTGAGAGTCGTAGAGTCGGCCCTGAAAGCGAGGCGCGCGGAGCGCGAGACGTAAGGAACGAAGAGGATCGTGATGAGTGCCCGCACCCGACTTTGACCCACGAAACAGAACTTCCGAAGATTTCCAATCGATCCAATCGATCCAAAATAAAGATGGCGGATTCAATGCCGACGAGATCGCTTCGTAGAATGGCGGTACGGATCACGCTCCCAAACGATGTCTTTCTACTTCCGATAATGCCGGAATTTTCCTTTACATTATTTGTTCTTTTATTTTATATTGTCTTTCCTTTTTGTTTTTTCCTTTTATTTAGGGGTCCATGACCCGATCCCAGCCACCGGACGTCCTAATTATAGTAAAAAGAATTATTAGCAAGGACGACCACGTGACTGGTACCTTTTTGAGAGCGATAATGGACAAGGTCCTTTTTTACAAAAGATTAAATAAAAAAAAATTAAATACGTTACCGAGATTAACAACGGAGGCAGATTTGCACCGAACACATATATTTTAAAACGCTGTGAACACGCGCACAATTATTAGCCAAACTATCTGAGAGTACCGACGATGGCAGCGTGCTCACTATTTCACGGTGAACCGGTGACTGGGAAGAGGCACTGGCAAATCTCAGATAACTTCCGTTAAAATCAAGGCATACTCGCATCGCGTTCAATAGACTCATTAAACTGACATCGCATGAAAGAACGGCTAACGTCGACGGGCGTCCGATTTGGACAATTTACGGAATATCGATCGCGATCTATATTGCCGGCGGCGGCGGCGACGCACGAGCGTCCGGTTACAAAATTTAGACTACAATAATGACAAAAAAAAATTAACCGAGAAGAACCCAACGACTTACTCCGGAAAAAAATTAAAACAATTATTTCAATGGAAAATTTTAAATTTCATCAATAAGATTTTACGAATTAATAATCATAATTCATTCCAAATGAAAAGGCAAAATTCAAAGACAATACTTAGTTTTTCCGGAGATGAATTCGTTGGTCTTCACGGCGGGTAAGTGACAACTAGGTGTCAACTAACTTTTTGAACGTCGAATACTTAATGCATGGTCGAAAACTTAATGATCTATTAGCGTATCGGACGCTGTCTTATATACTAAAATACCTACCTTTTTTTTCGTCATCCGCGCGTGGATGACCTGTTTCGAAGGGATTATAGTTCATGCACGTGGTACATACACAGCAAGAACATGGAAATGCGTGATCAATTGGAGTCTATTTTCAATTTTATTAATATTGCAATAAATTTCCATGTTTCTGGCTTTACAAATATGTGTATGTACCCTAGGACAATTTGCTGACAGGGTATCTATTTCTATTCTGACACCATATTTATTAATATTTTTATTCCCTAAGTTATATTCAATTTTTCTTTTAACACTATATATAAATTTGGCTTTGAATTATGTTAGGTTTTAGTTAAATTTCTTATTTTGATTATTTAGTTAAAAGATAATAATTAATAATATCGTCACATTATTATTTTATTTTACTAAGTTTAATAATTTCTATTTTATCTATTATTTCCACTCTTTCCGTTTTCTTGGGAGAAGGGAACGAAAGAAGAGTATTTATATCTCTGTTAGGGTATCGAGCATATTCAGATACCGAACTATATATATATATTTTTTTACAACAATCGTGACCAGGTTAATCATGCTATATTGCTACTACTATCTTAATACAACGACGCTTAACAACAATAATGTTATAAAAACGACCAAAGCCAAAAACAAATTCCTAAAATCATATTTGTCGTTAAAGTTTGAAAGGAATCGTGAATTAATGTCGCCATAGCCACGGTAGTGTAATTGGTAACGCATCGGACTAGTGATTCGAGGTTCCCGGTTCAAACCCGGACTGTGGCGATATTTTTTCACGATTAATTTTAATTGTAAAAAATGGGTCGCTCTGGTTGCTCCATCAATTCTTAATGAACTGATGAAGCAATTAGAGCGAACTAAACGTCAGGACGTAACACCTCCCCCCTTAAAACGATTATTAAAGAGTGGTTGTGACAGAGTTCCAAAAGTTCTATATATTTTTTCTAATGTTGATTTCTATTAGTGACGATATTTATAATTATTTTTCCCTTAATTTGTTAACTTGGGTCCCTGTGCAATATTAAATATATTATCTATTGAGTCTAAAATTGCTATTCAATTGGAGTATACTACTGCTTATTTCTTGTAATTAATGTGTGCTTCCTTTTCCTATTGTTATGTATATATATATATATATTATATATATTTTGGAAAAAAAATCGAGGATATTCTTCTGTAAAGTACTGGGTGTCGAATTCATCAAAAGAGACGCGGTAGCGTCTCCAGACAAGTTGTTATTTAACGGTACATTGAATGTTAAACAAAGGTTGTAGTTCGCGTCTCCGAAGACACGTAAAAACTGCTAAAGCGACAGCGAAAGAAGAAAAATAAGACGCGTACGATCGAGGGCCGAGAGGATGGAGGGGCGGTAACGCCATGCCGAACGACGAAGTCGCTCGGAAAATCGAAAATTCGGATAAATCGAATCCTTGTTCGGATGATTGACGATTCGGATAAACGAAATCATCGCTCGGATAATTGACGTTCGGATAATCGACGTTCTACTGTAATATCAAAAATCTAATACTTGTGTTAGTTAAGAATTGTATTCAAAGCACGAAAATAAATAGACAGGTACTAATATATTTTTTTTATTCGCATCCCCCACCCGTCTACAGGCATTACGCCTATTACAGGGTCGGCCCGGGTCAGTAGCCCCCCAATTGTGGCTGCAGCCGACTTCACCTACCGTATCGCATTTGCCTATGGACGCTGCTTATCAGCGTCCATAGGACATAGGCAAACTGCAGAAAACCATATATTAATATTAAAAATTGTCGGAGGAGTCGAATCGAGGGCGATATTTTTTATTTATTTTTGAGTACCACTATTTTTTTTCGTAAAGTACAATTAATTTAATGAAAATTTGATTCTATAATATTAATTCTTTCGATGCATATTTCCAGAGATATGATTTTCGGAAAATTAATTTTATTCCTATTCTTAAAATGAATAAAATTATTTTCCGCAAAATCATATCGCGTTACTAAAGGCCATAGGGATTATCTGCCAAGTTACGACCTTTTAGAATTGAAAAGCCATAAGGACGTATATGTATTTACTTCCGTGTGAAATAAAAAAGTAAGATAAAGGCACAAGGACGTGTCTCCAGTACATACGCCCTATGGCTTTTAGGTTTTTTTCTGGTTTATACGCCTTTTTGTTATTAGGGTTATTTTGTGAGATTGTTTAGCATTATAACATTTTTATTTTATTCGCCATTTAACATAAAGAAAGGCACCAGTGACAGAGATTTAACAAAAATTAAACCAACTCCCCGGTCTGGATGGTGTCAAAGAAACCAGACAGCCAAGGTAACAAGATGGCGAATGGTCATAGACTTTCGGAAATTAAACGACAAGACTACCCCGGATGCGTACCCATAACCCAACATCGCAGAAATCCTTGACCAGTGTTACGTCCTGACGTAACTCCCTGTTTTAACAAGAATTATAATATTTCTGTCTATCTTATTCTCAATAATAACGCGTTGATTTTAAATTTTATTTAAGAAACATTTCTTTCAAGAGAAGGAAACGAAGGAAGAATATCAAATGATAAGTAGAACGGGTTTTCCAGTCTCGAGTAAATAGAGCAATAAATATCGGAATATGGTAATAGGAAAATGTATAGCTATAGCTATACTTACTGGCAAGAGGGGCCCAAGGGTCAGTAGGGAAGATTCCCCCACCCTGTAACATATCTAAAGGGATATTTCAAGTCCCATTAGAAAACCTCTGCAACACCGCAAGGCAAAGTGGCTGTTGTCGAAAATAGAGTCCCATGGTGTGAGACCAATTATCGACTGCGATGTAAATATCGATGATCTATCTCCTCAATACCAACAACCCGAGATTTGTAAGGTTTGGGGAAATCACGACTATGGGTTATTGGCCCGGATGTGACTTTACCTCTTTAACCTTCGCTCTATGAAAGACTGATAAAATCTCTTCTTCTTTCACTTTTTCCTCCGTACTATGTTTTTCAAAAACAAAATAATGAATGTTAAGGGAATACAACAAATTCGAATAACGTTATTTTCTTACTGGAACAACATTTTATATGATTAGACTAAAAGTATGTTAAAAAAAACATACATAACTGTTGGAATCTGTACTCGGACTAAACGCGAAGTCTCTATACTGCTCCTAATGAATAAGGAATAATAGAACGATATAGATATAAATTACATATGTCAAGTTTGGACTTTATGAAAAGCTTAAATCATAAGGAATCGATTAAGACTAAAAACAACAAAGAATATAAATAATTGTGCAAATAGTAAGGGCATAAACTAGGAAAAACACCATCGCTATACGAAACTTATAGACTAAGCGCATGACGCATTTTGAAGAATAATAGAATCAAATCGCAATAGTCATGTTTATACTTGATCGAAAGAGAAAATTCCAGGGAACCGATTAAGCTAAATAACAACTAATTCGGTAAACAATTATGCGAGAAATAACGCAAACAAATTAAGAAATATAACGTCTCTATAAAACTGAAGCTATCTTTCCTCTCTTTCTAACTCAGCGCAGCATCTATAAGCGTATCTCTCTGAGGCGCTCTAGCTTAGAGCCGTAGCCGAAATCACGGATAAGCAGAAGCTCCCACTTCACGCTTTTAGCGTCAAAGTTACGCTCCCGTGACGCTCGTTAGAAAAAGAGACGAACTAATTAGAAAACGAAGGGACACCGTGAAGTTTTCTTATACGATCATGTTAACCCTTTCCACCCACTTACGAGAAGAAATAAAGCGAGAAAGAGTTAGGAAAAAGCGAAATGATGAAAGGGTAACCACGAATTAGAATGCGATGTCCCCATGCAATGTTCACGTGATTTGGTGCACATTACCAATCACGACGATTTTTCCAAAAGCCTCATTTAGTTTTCTCCTAAATCCCCCACCTAGGGCTATCTGCATCAATTTCTATGGGGTCAGAGACCTATAAAAAGGGTTGAATTTGGTCACAGTGGCAGTTACAGTGATAGTGACAACTTACTTTTCCTTGTGATCTTCAGCAGTCTAGAAAAATTCCCTGGTGAGTACTACCCAATACTTTCTAATATTTTTCTAAGTCCTGAGAGACAAGAAATAACCAGTATTTTTGTACTCTTTATACTTATTACAATTTTGTGGAAATTATTTCTGCATTTTGAAGCAGAGTCCAAAAAGGACTTAGAAATCTCGGGTAGTTCTCAATCAACCAGAAGAATTCTTATACTAGACTTGCTATTTTATTAAACTTTAATTTGTATTTTATTCGTTTTAACGTGTATTTTATTTTATATAATTTTTGCTTTGATTTGTATTTTACTTTGTATAATTCTATTGGAGTCACATTACATTTTAATTTCTACATTTCCATATTTTAACTTGTTCATTGAATTATCTTGGGTCTTTAAACATTTAAATTAATTCTCTGCATTGTAACGTTGTATTTTATTATATTTAAGAGAAAAACTATCAGTGAAAACTGAGAGTCCCCTTTCTCCTTTTATAGTCATAATTTTCGACGATTAGGAATAGATCCACCCACCGCGGGGCATAGAGAGTTTTTAAGTACTATTGGAAAGATTATATACCAGAACCAACATCTGTTTATTTCAACCCGTTTATGTTAGACTATTTGGAATAGTTAAAGTGCCTGTTTGTTGGAATTTCAAAGTGTCTTTAAGAGTTTTTCTGTATTTTATTTTGTTGAATTATTACGAAGTTTTAAACGGTGTTTGGAATATTTCAAGTTTTGGTTCTTATAAATATTTAAAAGGTGTTTGAATTCTTGTGAATGAATATTTTTATTCCTCTGGATCTTTTCTCATCGATCGAATATTCATTTATTAGCATAATCTCGCGCGCGCATATCGAGTGTGCTTATTTTCAAATATATTTGTATCATTCTTTCCACGATTTTATTTCGAAAACGTTTCTTTGAATAAAATCTTTGTTATAAGTGGAAAAAGAGTATACCGTGAATATTATCATATAAAATACCCATCCATACAACGTATTACAACTCCAGTGGAAGTCGTTCTATCATCACGAAGCAACAATAGCAAACGTAAGTGCAAGATTTATTTTTACTAGTTATTTCCCTTTTTCTAGACTAACCGATTAAGAGGTACGAATAATTTGAGAAATCCCTCCCAATAGTAGAATTTTCCTCCCTCGTCTCAACGTTAGCCCCCACCATTCACACCCCTGCCCCGAGTAATTTTCCGAAAGGTTAGACTCAAAAACGGGGTTGCGTCTTCAGTGTTCCACGTCATATTGTGTAGAGGGAAAGATAGTCCTTGACCAGAGTACTGGAGTCTAATAACTGAAGCGCTCAACAAGCGTGTAAATTTGTTTTGGAAGAAATTTCAAACGCAAGTTTGACGTAACACCAGCTAAACAACTCTCGTTATTTTACGGTGTTATTTTACGGTGACATGGCGTCAGGTTTTCTTCAAATCGCAATGCACCCGGACGACAAAGAAAAAACTGCAGTCTCCACCCAACGGTCATTATGAGTTAAATCGAATGCCGTTCGGTTTGAAGAATGGTCCATCAACCTTTTAATGCCTAATGGATGTCGCGTTGACTGGTCTTCAAGGTACGGACTTGTTCGTCTATTTAGACAATATAGTACTTTATGCTTCAACTCTTGCCGATCACGGAAGAAAATTCGATAGGTTGGCAGAAAGATAAACCAACGCTTGGTTGACGTTTCAAACAGAGAAATGTTAATTTCTCTGCAAGGAAGTAGCATATCTGGGAGACCTAATAACGCGGGATGGCGCAAAACCTAACTCAGAGTTAGTCAAATTAATGGAACATTTTCCAGTTCCAACAAGCAAGAAAAACATTGCGCAGTTCCACGCTCTTGTTAATTTTTACAGACGTTTTATACGCAACTTTGCGACAATAGCCCTTCCACTTACGAGACAACTGAGAAAAGAAGCAAAATTCGAATGGACGAGCGAATGCCAGAAAGCCTTTGACTGTCTCAAAAACAAAATCATAGAATACCCCATTTTGCGTTATCCGGATCTTAAAAAACGATTTAAGCTTACAACCGATGCATCAGACTACGCCATTCACCCGGTCGAATTTTACTCGCGAGCCTTAAGAAAACCGGAACTATCATATAATGCTTTGCGAAAGAAACTTTTGGCAATCGTGAGTGCCGTAGAACATTTTCAGTACTATCTCTACGGACGCATCTTCGACCTAGTCACGGACAATAGAGCACTCACCTATTTGGTTAAAAAATCCAAACCGCCACAGCAATTGCAGCGATGGCAAGCAATTTTGAACAACTATAGCTACGCAATCTATCATAAGCCAGGAAAGCTAAACTTGGTCGCCGACGCACTCTCAAGAAACCACGTGATGGTGCTTCCGACAAGACCACGCGAAGCATCATCAAGCGATTCAGCAGGACACGAAGCGAAAAAACAAAAAACATATCAACAATCATCACCAGTAATTCGCAGTCACTCAACAACAGACGAAGCTTCAAGAAATCCAACAGCAAACTTGCGAACGAACAAACTACCGAATCGGAGGACGACACCGAAGAAGAACAAACTGACGTAGAAATGGAAGAAGTACCAGGAACATCGGGTACACAACCAAAAACAGACTTAACGAAACATGAAACACTGAATGAAACAAAAAACGACAAACTAACAGCAAACCAAAACGAGAAGAGTGCACAACAAAAAACAAATTCGTCGATAGATGACGACAACTATGAATCACCACCAACAGATGAAGAAGAACTCATATCAACAAGGACAACGACCAAGCGAACGAAAAAGGAATATTCTCTGAACCCAGTTACACGAACGAAAATGACCAAGCAAACTCAAGAAGGTACATCGAACGGAGGAAATATCGACCAAAGCAATAAATCTAGGAAATTATCGACAACGAAATACGAGTTCGAAAAAGGAGAAAGCCCAACGAGGCGCGACGGAACTACACCACCGAGACACCACACAACGAGCCCGATGAGGCCAAATCAAACTAGCCCACCGAGGCATCACGCAACGAGCCCAACGAGGCCAAACCAAACTAGCCCAGCGAGGCATGACTCATGATCGGAGAAGCGCCTGGTGATCAAAACCCAAGCGAACCGGCAGTTCGTCCAACATTCAGGTCACCACCAACAAAAGAACAACATGTAAACCCGAATGGAAACAAAAACGACATTTGCGCAACAAATGATTGAACCAAATTTCGGCTTATCTACAACGTCAGAAACAATACAAGAGTCTGCTATAAACACTCCAAAATATAAAGAAATCACTGATAACCCAAGATACGTGCGACTTGAAAAAGTCCCAAAAACAGTGACAAATACAAAGAAATGGCAGGAAATCATCGATAATCCAGATAATCCAACACCGTCACCTAAAAAAGTAAAGATTAAAGACGATCCACGATATTTTTCACCGGAAATGACAGTAGAATACTGGGATGAGCAGACAGCAAAAATCAACGACAATCTCCCACCAAAAACAACACCATCACCTAAAACAATAATAACTAAAAATGGTACAGGATATCTCTCACCGGAGATGACAAAAGAATACTGGGATGAACAAGCAGCAAAAATCGAGGACAAGATCGGTCATCTCTCACCAAAAACAACGCCGTCATCTTCCTTGAGGGAAATACGAACCTCCACTTGAAAAAGAAACTCCAATAATTGAAAAGAAGACTACCCGAACTGCATACACAAAACAGGAACCCACCACCATACACAACCACACCAACACCACCATTATATCACTCGATTCACACATACAAGATTTAAACAAACGACACAAAACACCAACTACAACCCCATATCACACCATAGTCACCGCAATAGAGCATGAAGAGGTATACATCAATCTCAAATCAATTCAAACTCCGCGACGGATAAAATAGAAAACCGTTGGGGCGACCGATGGTTAGCAGAGTAGATACCTGCTGAAAGTCACGTAGGACTACGTGACGTGCGAACAAGCGAAGGTCTACGTGACAAAAGTCACGTAGGCACCATCTAGCCAAGCACAGAGATGCCCGTGCGGCAGAGAAAGAGTGGGGGGAAATTGACCGCGATTTATATACCGACGCGCGGGCTGCGGACCTTCTTTTCTAACGACGAATCTTCGGGACAAGATAGAAAACCGACGTATTGAAGCGGACGGGTAGATTTACATAAGCGTTATAGGAAACTTGTAGCTTGAAGGAAAGTTCATAGGCAGGGCCTTGGGATCAATAATCATTTATAGATTAAAGTTTAGATAAAGCGTATAAACTCTTTGCTAAAAAATTGATAAAAGAGGGAAGTTAATAGTTAAGATTAGGGTGTAAGAAATTATAGGTAGGGAAAATAGAAATAAGATAGATAATAAATCGGTGGATAAGGAGAATCTCCATGTTAATGGGAGAGGGCGGGAATTTTCTTTTGGCAACTAACACGCGGTTGAGAAAGTGCTGAACCCAACGATTATTTGTGTCGGAAAAACCAAAATCTATTCCTGTATTATCGGTAGTGCTCCGTGAAATGAAAATTACTACTTAGCGTAAAGAGTGCCGTTTTTCAAAATCAACCCGAGCGATAAGATCGATCGAGTGGAAACAGAAATATTATTAAATATACGAATCAAACCAAATCTACAAAAAAAGAGAGTTTCCGCGTCGATAAAAATAATACGCACGGGTGATAAGAATTATATTCGGAAAGATTTTCGATCGATGTCATTATAAATTAGACGTGAAATCGCTTAAAATAATAGGGAAGTCAACCAAATCTACAGATAAAATAGTTTCCCATCGATAAACTGCATACACAATTGTAAAGGATTGATATTCGGGAAAACCTTTGCGACAGGTCACTGTATATTACTAGTTAAGTATTATTTGCATCTAAATATTTCAAGAATTTTTAATAAACCCTACTCTTACCTATTCAAATTGCCTTTAATTAATCTATTCCCTGCTCGAGGGCCAAATTCTAGATCCTCTAGATAATGAATTGAATGTTAACGAAGAAATACCGTTACATTTGGCGCCCAAACAGTGACTCGAACAAAATAGAAAAAGGTTGTGACGTGATTTTTTTAAATCATCGTTACAAAAATATAACATGAACAAAATTGCGTGATTTACGTCCGATTTTCGTCGTTATAGATCCCGCTTTATCGCACCTCGACTATTTTATGTTACCGTTCGGCTCCCGTACGCTCTCGATCGAGATTTTATTTTATTTCTGCTTTTCACAACTACCGTTATCTTTTTTTTTTCTCGTTAAGTTCAGTTTTGGTCGAGGTTCTCGAATTTATTCGGTGGTGAGTAGCTCGAAGTAATGAGCAGCCCGAATAAAGGAGAGGCCCGACGAGGGTTATTGCGAATACGCAAGTGTCCGGTGCAATTCCGGCACCCCAACGGATAGTGCAATGCGCAGGAGAACAGGCGGAGTTATAGTTCAGTTCCGGGCAAGGTTGGAACCCCTTGTGCCGTGTGTTTTATTTTTATTTTTTTTTTGTAATGTAAAGAAGAGCCTTGTTTTCGCGCATTGACTAGGGGAAGCGATCGTGAAGACCCATATTACCGCGCTATAGCTTTCTTTCTTTCTTTCTCTCTCTCTCGTATCGAAGATATCGTGAAATAGTTGAGAGGGCAGTAGTTATTGGTCACGATTTCGGTGATAATGATAATAATTGCTTTCGATGATTCCTGTAGACAAATTAGTCTACCGAGAGCTGTCCTCGAGGCAACTCGGACCCCTCTCGCGTTCCCGTGTGTTGTGGTTTCGGCCCTATTGTTCTCGCGCTCGGGAAAGAGACATACGCTGTCTCTTTCTGGCGCACGGTATCTCCTACCTGTCACGAGTGTTCGCTTTCGCGTGTGCCTTTCGTTCGACTCGTGGGAGATCATGTGCCGTTCTCGTGAGAATTCTGAAAGAATTCTTTCTTTGATTCCTGTGCTTTGTGGGGTGCAGTAATTACTGCCCCAAGTGCTGCAGTGATAAAGTGTAGTTTTCGTGGTATCGTAAGATACGGATCCCGCCGAGTTATTTGGAATATCTTCGACTGTTTCGGTGAGTTATTCTTTTAAAAGATAATTTGTCGATCGTGCGGAGATATGCGTTCTCGATATGCTCGCCTGGATCTTTCGATCGGCTGAGCAGTTTCCGATGCATTTAGATGCGATTCCGTGACTTTTAAGTCAACATCAGATAATTGTTCTGATTCAGAATAATTTTTCTCGATGTCGCGTGTGTTCTCGATAGTTATTTTATTGGCGAGAGGATCGCGACCCTTCTACCATGATCTGCATCCTGAGCAACCGTGCATTTCCGCAACCGTTTGCGCTCGCGAGTGCCTTCGATGATTAGTTTTAGGTTTTCGTGTCTGTGTCGTCTTTGCGGAGGTCGGTCGGTTCCACCGATCTCCAGTTTTAGTCCGGTTAGTTAATACCGGCGAAATAAAAATTAACTGGCGCCCCCGGGATCTCGTTGCACTCGCGGATGCAACGGCCGAAGGTGACGTAAGTTTCGGTTTCGAGTTTCCTTTTTTTGCTTTTTTTTCTCCCTTTCGGTTTGAGTTTAAGTTTGGTTCCGGTTCCATTTTTTTTGTTTTTTTTTTTGGTTGAATTATTTTGTTACTTTTAAACTCGCGGTATCGAGATAAGGAAAAATACGTCACAAGGTAATAGGCGAGAAGTAGAGCGCTACATAATTAATTCGGTGTAAGGTGAGTAGCATGGCTACAGCCGCCCGAAAGAGAACTGTCGATAAGGAATTAAAAGAATTAGAAATGTATGAACAGATCGAAAATATGCATTGGGAGAAAAGAGATCTCCAAGAGAAGCAGGTAGAACCAGGAGAAGGTGAAAATTGTGCTGAGAGTATTTCCCTAGCTTGGGAATCCACGACTGCTGATCACTTATTAAATTAAAAAAGAAAAGCAAATCGTGATGAAATTAATAGATTTTCGGGAATACTTCCGGAAATGAATACGATTCGACACCCCGATCCGACGCACATTTCGGATTCCGAGGAGGAAAAAGAGGAAGGTGTACCGGAGAATAATACGGTGGTAGTGACACCTGATCCATGCAGTCTAACAAAGGTCATGACATTTTTATCCGCCATGGATAAAAAGCATTTAAAAAAGTTTGAAGAGATTGTGAAGGCTCAAGGTAGCCTCAGAGAAGAGATGAAAGGACGAATGGTAGATGACAGGTCGCCAAGGGGTCACAAATACATACCTGAGTGATCAACTGGCATGCCAAGCGGTAATTCCCGAAGAATTAGAAAAAAAAAATCCAAGAAACTAAGATGGAAATCAGAAGACAAAGAGGAATCGGAGATGCACATGAGCAAAGTATAAAAAAACTCGAGAACCAAGCACAAAGAAGCAGACCCTCGGAGGCTCACCGTTATAGTACTGCAGCACCGTTGAACATGACACATTTTTACACAGCTGCACAAAAACCACCGATATTTAACGGTGGTGGAAAGAAGAGGCCGATGAAATTTATAAAAGAACTTCGGGAGTCTTGCAGAGTAAGTGGAGTGGACGACATGGAAATAAAATGCGTGATAGCAATGGCCCTGAAGGCTGCAGCCAAAGACTGATGGAATTTAGTCGAAAGTGACGTAAACAATCTCGACACATTTGAAGTGAAAGTGCGCGCAAGATACTGGATACGAGAACTGCAAGATAAAGTGAAATTTAATCTCGAGTTTGGGCATTATCGTAGAGAAGAACAACAATTATCAAGAGCAGAATATGCGACGCGAGTGTTCGGTAACGCGCGTGATTGATGTGATAAACTTGTTGTGCCGCACGTCGCGCGTTTGTGGGACGTGGGCGCAACGGAAATAAAATAGGAGAGTACCAGATACAGAATAAATAGACGAAGAAGAGTTAAGAAGAAGCTGAGGAAAATCCACGTGAATACAAAAGGGGATACAGACGGAGAAAAATCACTGATTGACATGGTTGTACAGGATGAAGGATGCAAATGTTCTGAGGATATCGTGAAAAAAGGGAGCACCCTGAACGCATGGAGAGGCGAGATACTCAAGATAGCCCGAAGGGAGAAAGGATAGTTGAAAGTGGGAGCTTGGAGGCGGTTGCCGGTACCAGGCGCACACAAGAGCTCAGGATAACCTCGAAAAATCTCGAAGATCTAGAAGAAAAATTGAAACCTGGAAATCCATAAATATGCTCGACAATGATTGGAGATCCACGAGAATATTTACGAGCAGAACCGGCAAGAGGACAAGAAAAATGGTATGAGGAACAAAACCCGGGATATCCAGAATTACCAGTATTCTTGGAGGGATTTGAAGTAAGGAGTTTGATCGATAGTGGAAGCCAAGTGAATGCCGTTTCCGAGGAATTCTTCCTACAGAATAAAGAAAAATTTAAGGATTGCCCGACATTACCAGTGTCTGGAGTAAAAGTGACAGGTGCCGTAAAAGGAATGATGGAGAATGTGAAGAGACAGGTGATGATCGATGCTGAAGTGTATGGATCAAAGGGAACATTACAGTTATTAATAGTACCGAAACTATCACGACCGGTTATTGTGGGCATCGGAGGAATGTTCAGTTTAGAAATCTCTGTAGATTCAAAGAGGAAAATTATGGCTTTTCAGGATTTAATCGTCGCGAGATGTATCGAAGGAGCATGGCAGCTGTTAGATCCAGAAAAAGTAAGCGTAGAAAAGACTACAGACATTTCTAATTTTGTGACAACCGATGAAGTTTTTGAAGGAGAAACAAGCATCAGGTTAACAGAAGAGGAAGTAAAGAAGAAATTGGAGGAATGTATAGCAATACCGATTCCAATAAGAAACCTATTTGAAGAAATAATTTGTGAGACCAGAGAAATATTTGATAAAGTGCCCGGAAGAATGAGAAGATACGAGCACAAGATGCAAGAGAATTAAATAACTATCTGGTAAATGATCACAATAATGCACCACCAATCGAAGAAATATTCCAGAGGTGCGGAGAAAAAAACGTACTGTCCACGGTCGATTTAACGAGTAGTTTCTGACAAATACCGTTACACCCAGGTTCCAAAAAATATACCGCTTTCCAACACAACAGAAAGTGCTATGAATTTACAATTACCCCTTTCGGTCTAAAGACTAGCACGGCAAGTCTGATAAGAGCACTTGATGTGGTCCTCGAGGGGCTGGATTTTGTGGTCAACTTTGTCGACGATTTATTAATTATGTCCACATCTCACGAAGAACATTTGGAACACCTCAGAAAGTTATTCAAGAGGTTCTCAGAACACGGAATGACACTGAACTTCGGAGTCACATTTTTTTCGCACAGAAGTGACATTTATGGGCCATATCTTAACAACTGAAGGATTAAAACCTGATCCGGAAAAGATCAAAGCCATTCAAGAATTCCTACGACCAAGAACAGTGAAGCAATTATGAGGCTTTCTGGGATTAATCAATTTTTATACAAAATTTACAAACTGGCATGCCCATGAAACCACTCGCTTATTGGGACTCTTAAAAAAGGGCAGCCGATGGCACTGGAATGGAGCGCTTGAGAAATGTTTTGAGAAAGTGAAAAAGCTATTCTACGAAGAAATTGTACTCAAATATCCGAGGATTGGACGAGGATTTTTCTTATCCCCACCTAGCACGACTCATGAGAACAGTACTGGCAACGTGCGATACTTGCCAAAGAAATAAAACAACCATACAAACGAATCACGCGGCAATGCAGACCATAATACCGGAGAGACCTGGAGATTTATTGTCTATTGATTTTTATAGTCCTTTACCACAGTCAGTGGGGGGTGTAAAACACATACCAGTTACTTTAGACGCTTTTAGCAAATATGTGGTGTTATACCCAAGTGGTGATAAAAAAAATATTTAACGATTATATTCCACGCTATGGAAAGCCAAAAAGAATTCAATTTGATCACGGAACTCAGTTCACAGCGAAGAATATTGCCGCGGTCTTTTCCGCGGCAATATTCTCGGCCGTTTCTTCCGCACGTTCCTTACGGACAATCACGCGGGATGGTTTAACTGGGTGCCCGTCATGCAAGATTGTATAAACGAATCGCACCACGAAACAACCGAATTTATACCGACCGAACTACAATGTGGAAAAAAGCCAGGAAGAGAGTGGAATCGATTTTTGGGAATAAAAGCAAGTGAAGAAGACGATCCCCTAACTCACGAGATGAAAATCAAAGTCGCGAAAGAACGAATCGCTAAGAAGGGAAAGCAGCGCGCTGGGCGGTTCGATTCCACACACCGACTCACATCATTTGAAGAGGGGGAATTGGTATTAATAAAAGCATTAAACATCTCTGATCAAATACAGCAGAAAACGGCCAAATTTATGCCATTATACGAAGGACCGTATATGATACAAAAATATGTGGGAATCGCAACGTATTTGTTAGTAGAAATAGCAAGTAAGAAAAAGAGAGGGTAGTTTCACGGTAGCATGCTGAAGCGCTATCGGATGACAGCGGCGTTGGGGGGCATTAGTGATAAGAAAGAGAAAGCGAAATATGATAAATCTGCTGGCGATAAAGTAGATTAGGATACATAAGAAATCGATAGGATAATTAGGATAAGGCGTTAGTAATAAATCAGCAAATCGATAGGGGCGTCAGAATCACATATCGACTTGTAAGGAGTCCATATATTACAAGAGGGGTGGTAAAACCTAATGCGATTCGTGGAAATTTGAAAGATGCCGAAAATTAACCCACTACGCAGAATTATGCGACGAATTCAGCGTAAAATGCCAAATCAGGAATAGCGGTTACAGAAAAGGTTATAGATATAGATATAGGGGATAGAACATAAGGATAAGACATTGTTTGAGAAATGCCGTTTAATTATTTTGCCTGGATGGAGGGTGACCGCGATACAGGTTGGTAAAATTAATATTCGACACTTTGCATGAAAAAGAAGTGAGAAAAAACACTTGTCCTTTATTTAGCGATGAAGTTAAGAACTATACACAATGTCTTTGGTTAATGGTTGAGTTGTTCACTGAAGCTAGATTGTATTAATGCAAGCAGCAGCTACTGGTGAGTGCGCCAATGAGTTCGTACTAAACGAAAAAGCACGGGTATGGCGGTACCACGTGTTGAGATGAATAATAATAAATGTTGATGCACGGTGAGTGAGAATTGCGCCCGGTGCGACAACTCGAGTTTTCCGTTGATTGTCACTTCGTGTAACCACTGAGTGAGTTACATTGAGTTTTCCCGAGAGAATTACTGGTGAATTTCGAAACGCGTGAGCGACGGTGCGGTGCGCGTGATTTCTCAAAAACGACTGACTATCAAGATGGCTGCCGCCGGCCGGCACGCCGTTGCGAGAGCCTCGTGGTCGATTCTAGATCGTTCCACGAGGCCTTGCGACGCTTGAGGTGATGCCCGGAAGGTGCTGCCGCGGCGTGAGTGAGTAGGGAGCTCCCGCATCGCTTACAGACGACACGGAATCCCGAACATTCTCCCGCCATCCTCACAGAGTTGATGATGTCCTGAGATGAGGTGATCAATGTGGCACTGGAAGCGGTGCAAGTTTGGTGATAGGCCTGGTGAGTGTGGTGGTTGCTGTCCTCAGTGTAACCACCCTGGTGAGTCCGTCCTTGCCTGGATGAAGCTCCGTTACCCTGGCCAGTGGCCATTTGCTGGGGGGGAAGCGCTCGTCAGTGAGAAGTGCGAGCGTTCCGATCTCGATGTTGTGTAATGGGTGATGCCATTTTGAGATCGATTGCAGTTGTTGCAGGTATTGATTGCTCCACTGCTTCCAAAAGCATTGGAACCTCTGCTGGATGAACTGCCATCGATCTAGGCGAGCGACGTGGATATCCATAAGTGACGCTTCCGGCAATGATGTGAGTGCGCTTCCAGTGAGGAAGTGTCCTGGTGTGAGTGCTGACACGTCGTCAGGATCATCGCTGAGAGGTTCGAGAGGTCGTGAGTTCAGCGTCGCTTCAACTTGCGTTAGAAGCGTGGTGAGTTCTTCGAACGTCAGCTTGATGTCACCGACGGTGCGGTTGAGGTGAAATTTGAGCGACTTTACTGCAGCTTCCCATTTACCGCCCATGTGCGGTGCTGCTGGGGGGTTGAATTGCCACTGAGTGCTGTCATTCGACAGTAGTGAAGCGATTCGGTGATGTTCTTGAGTGCTCTGCGTGAACATCCTCCGGAGAGATGCATCTGCTCCAATGAGGTTTGTTCCACAGTCGGAGTAGAGAGTGCTGGGGATTCCTCGTCGTGAGATGAATCGTCTGTACGTTGCGATGAATCCGTCAGTTGAGTAATCGCTCACGACCTCGAGATGGACTGCCGAGGTTGTGAGACAGACAAAAACGCAGATCCAACCCTTTGATGTCTTCGCTCCACGGCCTTTCCACGTTTTGATAATAAGGGGGCCGGCATAGTCTATGCCAGTGTGAGAAAACGGTCTCGATGGTGAGACTCTGGCCTTTGGTAACTGTCCCATCAATTGCTGAGCACGTATTCCTCGCTGCCTTGCACAAGTGACGCAATGAAGAATATGAGTCTTGACTGGTGCTCGACCTCCGATGATCCAATATGAGTTTCGAATGTTGGCCAGAGTTAGTTGAGTGCCGCCGTGGAGCATTCTGTGATGAGATTCGCGTATGATGAGTTCTGACAAACGTGAGTGGCGAGGCAGGATAGCCTGATGTTTGGTCTCTGGTGAGAGCGTTGAAGCGTTGAGTCTTCCTCCTACTCGGATAACTCCTTCGTGATCAAGGAAGGCGGTTAATCGAGAGAATGCGTGACTTTTCCCGAAGGTTGAGTTTGACCTCAGAGTCTTGAGTTCTTGTGCAAAGAAAGCCGCTTGAGTGGCTTTTATCCAGAAGAGTTTTGCTGCTTCCATCTCACGTGATGAGATGATGGTTACAGGCGTTGAGGTGCGTTGCTTCTTTAGTTTCGCGACCACCTTGAAGCAGATCGCAGTTATCCGAATGAGTTCCTGCAATGATGAGAATCTGTAAATCAAATCCCAGTGATAGTCAACCTTCGGTGTAGCTGCGAGGAGTGCTACTCCCGGACGAACTTCAGGTGCGTCGAAGTCGCTTGAGATTTTTGGTTGACGTGGCCAAGAGTTCTGAGGTTTTATCATCCAAGGTGGTCCCGTCCACCAGATGGGATGATCCTTGAGTTGCTGAGTGGTTAATCCTCGTGAGGGGCCGTCTGCTGGATTTGACGTGCCTGGAACATGCCTCCACTGAGCGTGAGCTGTGAGTTGCTGGATGAGTGAGACTCGATTTCTCACGTAGTCCTTCCAGCGTGAAGCAGGTGCCTTGATCCACGTGAGTGATACTTGAGAGTCCGTCCACAAGTGTGTCGAGGTGACTGGTAGCTGAAGAGTTCTCCGAGTTTGACCGATGAGTTTTGACAGCAATAATGCTGCAGTGAGTTCTAACCTCGGGATGGTTAGCTGTTTGAGTGGAGCGACTTTCGTCTTTGCGCAAACGAGAGTTGATTTGGCGCCAGTGGACGGTGAGTTTGTTACAATGTAGACAACAGCCGCCATTGCGAGCTGCGATGCGTCAGAGAAGCCATGAAGTTCTACCGTTGAGTCACTCCAAGTGTTGAACCACCTGGGGATTGACATCTTGGCCAAGTTTTTTAAGTCTTCTCGAATGAGTATCCATCGTGCTGTCACAGAGGATGGTAATGAGTCGTCCCAACCGATTTTTTGTAACCAGAGCTCTTGGAGAAGAACTTTGGCTCGAATTGTGACGGGTGAGATGAAGCCTAGTGGATCGAATATCTGCGCTACCTCAGATAAGATGAGTCGCTTCGTGAGTTTTCCAGGGTTCTCATTGAGTTGTGCCGTGAATGCAAAGTCGTCAGACTGAGGAAGCCACTGTAATCCGAGAATCTTGGTTGCACAATCGTCGAATGTGATAGTTGGTGCTGTCTCCTTGGTTGAGTTTACAGCCGTGAGTAAGTCCTTGTGAGTTGATTGCCACTTGGCGAGAGGGAATCCTCCCGCGTTGCACATATCCTTCAGTTGAGTTGCTATTTCTATGAGTTGATCGACTGAGTCTGCACCGCCGAATATGTCATCAACATATCTTCCTTTGAGTAGAGAAGGCACTGCTAGAGGGTAGCGGTGGCCTTCATCTTCGGCGAGCTGCAGTAGAGTTCGTACAGCGAGATATGGAGCTGCTTTGGTGCCATATGTCACTGTGGTGAGCTGATAATGAGCCTCGTTGAGTTCTTCGTCGAGCCACAGAATTCTCTGTAGGTCCCAATCGTCCTTGTGTACGTTGATTTGCCGATACATTTTCGTGATATCTGTCGCGAAGATGTGGCGATGATGTCGAATCCAGGTGAGGACGTCCGTGATGTCTAGCAGGAGATTCTGCCCCGTATGCATGATGTCGTTCAGAGAGTGTCCTGATGATGTTGGACAAGAGCCGTTGAAAACGACTCTCAGCTTGGTCGACTTACTTCCTGGTCGGAGTACTCCATGGTGCGGCAAGTAATATGTCGCACAGGACGAAGTTCGTGCTTGTGTGCCTTTGGATAAGACCCTCAACCCTCCGGATGGTTTTGAGGCATCTGGTGCTAAGGTCATCTCACCTCCAGCAACACATGCGGTGAACTTGCCTGATTGAGTGGTCACTGATAAGTTGTGTGAGATTCGAACCATATGACCAAGCTGTTCGTATTCCTTCATGAAGTTCTTGTAGAGTTCCGTGTATGAGTTGTCCTTCTGGAATTTTTTGAGTGTTCTGTTGAGACAATGATGAGCTGCTATGTGTGAATTTCCCAACAACTTTGTTGAAGATTTTAGCGGTAGTCGAACAATGTAGCGACCAGTAGAGTCTCGTGTATGTGTTGTCTTGAAGTGTTCTTCACACTCGAGTTCTTCTGGTGAGAGTGTGCTCGCAGTGTCCGTTGTGAGTTCTTCTTGGACCCAAAATTTTGTGAGTAATTCCTGCAGCTCAGAATAATCTGGTTGAGTGTGAACATGGTATGAAACACAAGGCGATGAATTGGATGAGTTAACTGGACCGAGAACCAACCAGCCAAAAATGGATAGTTGAGCAATTGGCATTGATTCAGATATTTTGATAATATTTGGCTTAATTATTTTACCGTATGAGTCTGCGCCAATGATGATGTCAATGGCGCGAGGTTCTAGGAACTTGGGATCGGCCAGTGTTAATTTTTCGAGATGAGGCCATGATTGAACTGGTGATTGGAAGGATGGTAAAATTGAGGAGACTGTTTTGAGAATGTGTGCTTGTATCGTAACGTGTGAATTTATGCTTAATGATTCGAGTGTGAGTGTTACGATACCACGCGTTTGAGTTGTCCTTTTCCCTCCAATTCCAATGATCGGTATAGATGATTGCTGTCGATCAACATTGAGTTGATGGATGAGTGCTTCTGATACGAAGGTGAGTTCCGATCCAGGATCGATGAGTAGGCGAGCCTGATGAGTGCGACAAGTGGCTGAGTGAATTTTTGAAATCGCTGTGGCCAGCAGCGTTGTTTGGCGAGTGCGAGGAGCAGCGGATGAGTTGACGATTGCACCCAATTCCTAATGAGGAGCCGTTGAGTTCGATGGTTGAGATGCTTCCAGTTGTTGAGTTGTTGCAGGTCGGCTTTCGTGCAACATCGTGTGATGCTTGCCACCACACGTCTTGCATTTTTGTGAGGACTTACATGAATTCACACTATGCCTTCCTAAACAATTGTAACAGAGCCGGTGGTCTTTTACAATTGATCGTCGGTTAGTAGCGTCCATGTTCCTGAAGTTCGGGCACGACACGATGAAATGATTGCCCTTGCAGCAATCACATTCATAGTCCTTTAAACTTGATTGCGCTGCACCTTGTTGAGTCGTTCCTTGATGGGCCGTGGCTGACTTCTTTACTTGTTGAGGTTTTCCAGAGGTTGATTGCGTTTGCTGCGGAGCGGCTGCCTCGATTCGCTCCAGAGCTCGAACACGTGAGTTGACGAAGTCTTCAAGTGTCTTGAACGCAGGGTACTCTTTTGATGAGCCGATTGAGTTTTCCCAAGCTTCCCGCGTTGAGGGGTCCAGATTAACGCAGACGTGATACACGAGCATGAGATCACCGAGTTGTTCGATCATCCCCATCGATTCTAAGAATTTACGGGCCTCAGCGACGGTGGAGATGATTTTTTCGAGCCCTTTTGCTGATTTTTTGTTGAGTCGCTCGAGCTTGCACAACTTGTCCAACTGCGCCTGGATGAGTAGCCGCTTGTTCTCGTACCTTGAGTTCAGTGTTTCCCATGAAGGTTGTAGCGAACTCCCCGTGAGTGGGAAATTTGCAATGAGCTCAGCCGCGCTTCCTGTCAAGCAGCCTCGTAAATAATGGAGGCGCTCGATGTCGTGAATGCGTGGATTTTGGATGATAAGGCTTTCGAACATTTCCTTGAAGCGCGGCCAGTCAGCATACTCTCCTGTGAATGGCTTGAGCTTGATGTCCGGCAATTTGGGTTCGGCTTGTGAGTTTGGTGAGATTGGCTTGAGTTGTGGCAGACGAGCGAGAGCAGCTGTTTTTGCGGTTGAGAGGAGTCTAAGAGTGCGCCGATGCAGTTTAGCCTCCTGTTGATATACGTTCGTTGAAAAATATTCATGATCAATGAATGTAGCAGGCCAGTTGAGTTCAAAATACTCGTGAGTTGAAGTAAATTCCGAGTGGACTGCTTCAAGCTGCCCAAGTTCAGTTTCAATGTCGTTGAGTGCTAATTCAGTGCTGTCATCCGGCAGATCGTCGGCGATGGCTTCGATGCACGCGAGACGGTTGAGCTGAGTTTGATATTTCAGTGCAAATTCGGTGGGCAGGCGCGCTGGTGAATTTTGCCTTGAAGAACGCGTACTACAACGCCCTTTGCCAGTGACTTGCAACCCCGAAGTACCGGACAGGAATTGATGTTCGTTGAGTTTTTCTTGAGTGAGTTGAGGAGGAGAAGCCTCTTCCTCGCGAATCTCCGGCGTGGTACAACCGGAAGTTTGTTTTGACATGATGACACGTCACCACAAGAATTCACCAAATTGAACCGAATGAAACAGCTGAGAAATTTGCTTGCGCAAATTCACAAATTAAGTACGAGTCAAAGGAATCGAATTGAATTGCACCGCGAACCGTAGCGTGTGCTAGACACTGCACTAGAGAGTTTGCCGAGAGAGGCAATGATTGACAGTGTATGCCAGTCACTGCGCCGGTGAGTACGCCGAACGCTGCGCCGACGAGTATGCCGACCACTGCGCGAGAGAGATTGCTGAGAGGGACAATGATTGGCAGTGTATGCCAGTCACTGCACCGGTGAGTATGCCGAACGCTGCGCCGACGAGTATGCCGACCACTGCGCGAGAGAGATTGCTGAGACACTTGTTGCGCAGCACAACCGATGAGCAGCACAATTTTATGATTTTTCCACACTAATTTTTCACTGTGTTCACAATTTATCACTATCCGGCTCGAAGGACCAAATGTTTGAGAAATGCCGTTTAATTATTTTGCCTGGATGGAGGGTGACCGCGATACAGGTTGGTAAAATTAATATTCGACACTTTGCATGAAAAAGAAGTGAGAAAAAACACTTGTCCTTTATTTAGCGATGAAGTTAAGAACTATACACAATGTCTTTGGTTAATGGTTGAGTTGTTCACTGAAGCTAGATTGTATTAATGCAAGCAGCAGCTACTGGTGAGTGCGCCAATGAGTTCGTACTAAACGAAAAAGCACGGGTATGGCGGTACCACGTGTTGAGATGAATAATAATAAATGTTGATGCACGGTGAGTGAGAATTGCGCCCGGTGCGACAACTCGAGTTTTCCGTTGATTGTCACTTCGTGTAACCACTGAGTGAGTTACATTGAGTTTTCCCGAGAGAATTACTGGTGAATTTCGAAACGCGTGAGCGACGGTGCGGTGCGCGTGATTTCTCAAAAACGACTGACTATCAAGATGGCTGCCGCCGGCCGGCACGCCGTTGCGAGAGCCTCGTGGTCGATTCTAGATCGTTCCACGAGGCCTTGCGACGCTTGAGGTGATGCCCGGAAGGTGCTGCCGCGGCGTGAGTGAGTAGGGAGCTCCCGCATCGCTTACAGACGACACGGAATCCCGAACAGACATATAAGCTGAAGAGGGGATGAAACAGTTAATAGCAATTCAATAGTGGAAAGAGATCCAAGTGACAGAAAGAATATATTTTCTTAACATAAAAATGGCGAAATTTGTGGAGTATCCAGTGCAATTCCTCAAAATAAACGAGCCGTATTTTTACATTCAGTTTGTGAAAGAAGATCGTCGGCGAATGAGCCTTCTGCAAGCGATATGGAAGCTAAGGAAGGACGAAGCTCAGCTGAGTGGGTACTCAACGAACCCTATACCTCCCTCCTATGTGGCCTACAGGAGCATGTATCAAAATCCGGGGAAAACTGGACCGAAGCCACTACCAGCGAATTCAAACGCTTGGTAGACCCTAGACGAGTAGGAACAATCGATGTATACATCGATAGAATCGACACCGAGACAGTGGAAATGTGGGTGGAAATCCATGCCATCTTTCGCCACCAAGGAAGCGAGATGAAGGCAGAGCTCAGCAAAGCCGGGTACTCCAAGAAAACGGAGAGAGAGGGGAGTTTCGTGGCCTCTGAGGGGGGGTACCTGAGAAAGAGCCCTCGACGCGAGCGATAGACGTACCTCGGGGTGGAGAAACGAAGCTTCGAGTCAAGCAACACCGATGAAGAACCGACGACTAGCCGCGAGGGACTCTGTCGCTCACACCAAGAAGATACCGACTCCGAGAGTGAAGAGGATACGGCAGGGGCCAACGAATTCGAAGACCAGGGCTATGTTCCATTAGTTACCCCAGAAGAAGAAGGGGAAACCATGGATGAAGCAACGAGAGTTTTTTTAGAAGAGTGGGGAATAATTGAACCACTGCCGGAGGAAGAAGAATCGGGAGAGGAGACGGAGACAGACTCGATATACTAAAAAAAAATATAAAATAAAAAGAATAAATAAATAAATAAATACAAATTTTGTTCGTTTCACCCTTTCATATCCCTATGCGAAATCTAGTAAAACAAAAATATATATATGTTGTGACGAGGCGTTAGAACGCGCTCGCATCAACGCGCTAGGCCTAGAGTGCTCGTGCACCGAGGCCGCCCGAAAATCAGCGTAGCAACCGAATCGCTTCTCGTCGTCAAACGTCGGAATATTTTACGAACGTTCGACTGCCGTGAATATTACACTTACAGGATTCTTGGAACGAGAGCGACAGCCCCGGGAGACGCTAGAGACGAACGAGGATGAATAGAGGGAGAAAGAACGCGGAACAACGCGACGATCGACGAAGTCGATCGATAGCGGGTCCGTGACCCCCACCCCGGACGTCCGTGGCACGCGTTACCCGGCAGAGCGCTCGAGATTAGGGAAGAAGTATTTAGTGTGAAATTGACTGTCTCCTAACGAGTTGTAGAAGTCATAGTATAAAATTATCTCCGGTGTGAGAAGTACAGAGACGACTATCTCAATAACGAGTTATAGAATTCAGGGTATAGAAAGGACTGTCCATAACGAGCGGAAGAATTCGTAAGATAGAGTAGAAAAGAGTCGTGATTATCGAGATTATTAACGTGTTCGAGCAGGCATCTCGAGCGAAGCGAGTATCGTTAGAGAAGCCCTGGTATCGTGGTCATTGATTCCGATAATATTTCGCGTGCGCGTGAGTACTCACGAGAGTCTCGTAAGCAAGAGGACTTGCGATCGACCTGTGGGACACAGCCCGAGGAAAAAGCGTGAATCAAGGGAGATAATAAAAAGACCGAATCTAGCCGTGGAGAGAGGCCCAGGGACGATCTAACCAGCAGCGACAAACGAAAGAAAAAGGTAGGCGCACGTGGTCCCTAGTGGATTCGGTCAACCAAATATTGACCAAAAGTCGACAGTCGAGATGTGCAGAATGTCGACTGTAAATCTACTAAAAGTCCACCAAATAAATTCAACTTGTGGTCGACTTCACCGACTTTCAAAATTGTGTATAGTAAATCGATTTTTGGTAGACTTGACCGTGCACGATCTAATGGCGTATCACTAGTCGAGTTTGGGTTGACTCAACCGACTTGTTGCTGAAAAATACGTATAAAACGTCGACTTTCAGTTAATCTTACCGTGTGACAACTTAATATCAGAATATAGTAGTCGAGTTTGAGTCGACTCAACCGACTTAGAAAATGGCGTCCAAAAAATCGACTTTCGGTAGACTTGACCGTGCACTATCGAATGGCGTATCACTAGTCGAGTTTGGGTTGACTCAACCGACTTGTTGCTGAAAAATACGTATAAAACGTCGACTTTCAGTTAATCTTACCGTGTGACAACTTAATATCAGAATATAGTAGTCGAGTTTGAGTCGACTCAACCGACTTCGAAAATGGCGTACAAAAAATCGACTTTCGGTAGACTTGACCGTGCACTATCGAATGGCGTATCACTAGTCGAGTTTGGGTTGACTCAACCGACTTGTTGCTGAAAAATACGTATAAAACGTCGACTTTCAGTTAATCTTACCGTGTGACAACTTAATATCAGAATATAGTAGTTGGGTTTGGGTCGACTGAACCGACTTAGAAAATGGCGTACAAAAAATCGACTTTCGGTAGACTTGACCGTGCACTATCGAATGGCGTATCACTAGTCGAGTTTGGGTTGACTCAACCGACTTGTTGCTGAAAAATACGTATAAAACGTCGACTTTCAGTTAATCTTACCGTGTGACAACTTAATATCAGAATATAGTAGTTGGGTTTGGGTCGACTCAACCGACTTCGAAAATGGCGTACAAAAAATCGAGTTTCGGTAGACTTGACCGTGCACTATCGAATGGCGTATCACCAGTCGAGTTTGGGTTGACTCAACCGACTTGTTCCTGTAAAATACGTATAAAACGTCGATTTTCAGTTAATCTTACCGCGTGACAACTTAATATCAGAATATAGTAGTTGGGTTTGGGTCGACTCAACCGACTTAGAAAATGGCATACAAAAAATGGACTTTCGGTAGACTTGACCGTGCACTATCGAATGGCGTATCACTAGTCGAGTTTGGGTTGACTCAACCGACTTGTTGCTGAAAAATACGTATAAAACGTCGACTTTCAGTTAATCTAACCGTGTGACAACTTAATATCAGAATATGGTAGTTGGGTTTGGGTCGACTCAACCGACTTAGAAAATGGCATACAAAAAATGGACTTTCGGTAAACTTGACCGTGCACTATCGAATGGCGTATCACTAGTCGAGTTTGGGTTGACTCAACCGACTTGTTGCTGAAAAATACGTATAAAACGTCGACTTTCAGTTAATCTAACCGTGTGACAACTTAATATCAGAATATGGTAGTTGGGTTTGAGTCACGTGCGCTTGATGGCTCTTAATGTGCTGAACGTTTACAAGCAAAATAAAATTGTGAGAGTGGAGTATTGATAGTTGCAGACTCTGATATTACAACAGGCTATAATTATCAAACGATCAACGCTACGAAAAATCTAGGAGATCAATTCGTAGAATGTCTTTTAAAAAAGAGAATGCGTTGTCACTCATTGAAATCGGTAAAGAATTACAGATTATACTTGGAAAAAACTGAACGAAAATGTATCCCATTAAAAAGAAACGTTAACGAGTTAATCTTCATGCAAATCCGTCACTATTAATGTTTCCGTGAGTCGAGTATGGATGCTTTAATACATGCTTTAATACAATCACCCTCTACTATTCTTATTTAATGCATTAAACTTTTAAAAGTGGTTTACAAAAATATGGCACTGATTCGACTCTGAGAGTCGTCACCGATCCTCCTTAAAGAGGAACCACATCAATTTTCGGGAAAAATCAATCAGCCAAATCGTCGTTGAACCGTAAAACTTATTGCCGAATGCAAAACGACGATTCGGCTGAATGTTTTTCGGCAAATTGATGAGGTCTTGAGTAACCCACATAGAAATCTTCTTTTCAGATAAATCGCTCTCCTTAAAAAAAGAACTTGGATTTAGTAAGATGAGGGAAATATATATTTGTTTGCTCTTCGGTTAATTCTCTTCACCGCTTGTGTCGATTGGCAACACACGTCGTCTCCTGCTTGAGGAACGACTTTTCTTCGACTTGCGCTGCTTCTTCGACTCTTTCTTTTTTTTATCTAATTTTCGGAGAAGGGTATTTGTCGCTGCTCTTGATTTTACGTTTCGGTCAGATTTCAGCTTCGTTCCTATCCACGATTTAACGTTGGACTGCCAATTTTCTTCCGGTAATCGTTTTCTCTCTTGCATCGCTTCCAATACCCCTGTGGAGTAAATAGAGTTAATAATGCAAAAGGAAAAGTGATTCAGTTGTCGATATGGTTATTTGAAAAATTAGATTTTAGACAACAATGTATTTTGTTTTGCCATAGCTTTTTTATATTATGCGTTCAGATTGACTTTAAATATATCAGTTATCTTAAAAATGAAAGGTTTAAAAATCTAAAACAAAAATAATCAAGATCACTAACGTATCTTAAAGTTATAATATAATTTGTAATTTTTGTTAGATCTTGACGAATGAGAAATCATGTTTGTTCAAAGATGCACTATGAATTCACCGATAAACATTAAAAATATTATTCGTTGTGTCAAAATTACAGTTATTATTTTTTTTTCAATGTTACAGGGACCAAGTCACCTAAAAAAGTCATAAGAAAAAAAAATCTGGAAATTATATCGTTCTTTAAAAAATGTTTACATTTAAACCTCATTAAGTACATACCAAGCAGTATAATTCTGCAATTTTGTAAAGACGTATAATGCAAGAATGGTGTGAGGTTAAAAGTAAAAATGTTCACTTGACGTAACTTTCAGACCAAACCCGTGAACCAATTTTAGTGTTCGATGTCTTATTGTATCTGTCGAAGAGTGCATTTTGGATTGAATATAGCGATTTTGGATGCAGTAAGAATTAGATTTACTGTAACCAATTGTTTGTTAAGTTTTTAATGGAGAAGATTTTATTAACACATGTAAAATCATAGCTTTGTCATAAAGACTTGAAAAAAAAATTCCTATATTCAATCCAGAATGTACTCTTCGACCGATAATATAAGACATCGAACACTAAAATTTGTTCATCGGTTCGGTCTGAAAGCTACGACAAGTGAAATTTTTTACTTTTTACCTCACACCTTTCTGGTGCACTATATGTCTTTACAAAATTGCAGAATTATAATGCTTGCTATGTATTGAATGAGGTTTTAATTTAAGATTTTTTAAAAGAAATTTATAATTTCCGCATTTTTTAATCTTATGAATTTTTTTAGGTGACTCGGTTCCCTTAAGGAACGAAGAAAATATGGAAAAATTAAAAAAAAAATTCTCCTTATGTAGAAGTCAAACAAAGCAAATTAGCCGGTAAATTCGTAAAACATCATTTAACGAACAATATGGGCTCCCATTTATCAAGATCAAAGTAAGATTATAAATTTTGTTGTTTAAGAAAACTGCCTAAGAAATATATCTCATGGGTTTCTTAGAGTAAACTCAAGTTTTTTTCTACAAATTAATCGTTCTACAGATTTTTAACTTTAAGGGGCTGCTGGAGGCGATTTTCCAAACCGACGTGACCCCAGCGCCGCTAAGTTTGAACTAAAAAAAGCTTATTCTACCTTATCGACTAACGCGTGCGGCGTCCGGAACTTGACTACAGCGCGCTCTGTGTGCAGCCGGCAGCACTGCAGTACCAGTTCGCGCCGTAGACGGCCGAGACACGCTACAGCGCGATGAAGCGTGTTCATCTCATAAAAAGTAATGCAATAATATTATTCTAGGATACGAGTTTATATCTGGAACCCAATGTTGCCGTTCCACTCAACAAGTGATGGGTCCAGGAACAGTCACAGGGTCCCGGAGCAACTCCGTTCCTAGAAATTTTGACAGTTTTGTCATAAAATTCTTCTCTAGCGGATCCGAGCAACCGTCATTTTGTGGTTGTTTTCCGGTCATATACAAGTACCCGTCATTATGAGGTTAATTTCCAGTTGCTTTACCGTAACACGACCATAATGTAATCGGCAAAGCGACCGTTGCTTTGGAACAAAAAATAACCCGATTGCAACTACAAAGCGACCAATGTTTTAACCAAAAACAAACCTCAAAGTAACGCAGAAGTAACCGACACTTTGTTAAACGTTGATTTTAGTTATTTGAAAGTTCTTTAATAACCGAATAGTAATCCGAAACGGACCATTGGGTTCATTCCGGGTCACTTTACGGTTACCGCCTGTCACTAGGTTGCTTCTGGATTATTTTGGAGAGATTTTTTGTTCCATAACGACCGGTCACTCTTCGGTTATTCTGCGATTCTTCAGATCCGCTAGGGTTATGTAGCAATTACGAGCGTTACAGTGCACTACCCTACTTATTGCATTCCGAAAACCGTTAAAAAAATATTTTAATCTGGTTTTTAGATGCCTCATGTGGTTGTTATCAATAATACAATAATCACAGTGGAAAAAACATCCGGATAGTCACAAACCGAGATAAATTGTATATACTAGTCAACGAGAATCATACAATGATTCGTATTGAACTTTTAGAATCAATCAAATATTTTCCATTGTATGACATCTAGAACTAGAAAACACTCTCTAACTCGGGTGACTTGTAAGCTACCCGGCTATAATTCTTTACAAGAATTCACCCAAAATGGATGATTGAAGATTGAAGATTTTACCCCTGTGCTTTTGATTTTGATATCACTTCGAAATAAAGAAAACATTCTTATAAGATTCTCTGTTTCCCATAGATTTGCTTCGAATTCGGTTCTCATATAGTCTATTATAAACAATGTTCAGGTCCAAATCTGACGTGGATCAGGCAACAGGTAAGCATTTTATGGCATTTAAAATTGTTTGAACCATAGCGTTCACGCACTAGCTCTCGAAAATGACAATATATCTGTCTGGAATGTACCACATGAATGGACCAACACTAAACCATGATTATGGTGAAATTTAACGACTATCGATTGGGAGGTTCTAATTTTAAGAGAATTAAAGTTTTTAAACTTTTCTAGATTCCAACCACCGTAGCAAACTCTGCATCCATACTAACAACCAGGAAAGCAACCAGTCGTTTCGTGCAAAAATGCAACCACCTAAACGACCAGAAAATAAATCACTCGTTGCAGTGCAGTTTTTTTTTAACAACCGAACAAGCGACCGTTTAAACAACCAGTAGGTGCCGTCACTATGGTTGCTACTAGAAAAACGACCGCAAGAACAACCGCCGAACAAACCAGTCGAGCCGCCACACAGTTATAGCCGCCACTGCCATTGTGGCTTGACTGAGTGGTTGTTTTACTGGTTGTTTGAGCAGTTGTATCTTTGTAAAAAACGACCGGTTGTTTTGCCGGTTTTTCAACGATCGTCGTTCCGGTTGCAGAGAACATTATCGTGAATTCCCATCGACAAATGCAGCGAGGTCGCTTAAGATGATGTGCTACTGCTCGTTAGGTAACAAAAACTGTAAAGCGTTGTACTTGGTCACAATTGATTTTTCAGGAAAAAGACGAGAAGTGGTGACTGCAACTTGGCACTCTGTAGTCAGTACTTCTCGACTTTTTTTGCAAAATCATCCGTGGAAAAGAATAACACTTCGGGAAAATTCAGCTATCTCACTCGCATTTATAACAATCTAAGGGACACGGAGGATATGTAACACATCACCTTAACATTTACAACAGTACAGTGGAATTATTTAAAATCTTCAAATTGTCATAAAATTGGAATCGCTCGATCGATGATAGTCAAATTCAACACCAATCATGATTCAATGAATGTCTATTTTGTAGGGAATTTCATCACGGCATATCAAAATTTGCGAGTCACCGTGGAAAAGACTTTTTCACTATTTGAGCAATAAAATGTTCGCCATGATCCGTTTACCTCAAATTGTATGCCAAACGGTTTAAACCACTTTTTTTAAAAGTGTCAGACCATCCTGAGTACCTAAGCATACAAATCTCTAGGGAAAAAAGTGAAAAAAGCTTTCTTTATCACAAAGCAAAACTTATTCACTACGCCTCTTGAGATGACTGTGTTCAACTCGGTAATTGCCGAATTCAGCACACTTCTGAGGACCGTCCTTGACAGCTCTTCGTGTCCAAAAATCAATACGTACCGCTGTAGATGACTCTGTGTTCGATTCGTTACTTGTCGAACTCAGCACACTTCTGAGGACAAGCATACAAATCTCTAGAAAAAAAGTAAAAAAAACTTTCTATATCAGAAAGAAAAACTTCGCACTACCTCTCTTGAGATGACTGTGTTCGACTCGGTAATTGCCGAACTCAGCACACAACTGAGAACCGGCTTTGACAGCCCGTCGTAGAAAATCAGCTCATATCACTGCAGATGACTGTGTTCAACTCGATATCATTGGAAATAGCACACGTATCGAAAGACTATTGTTGTTTCGACTTGGAGCTTATGAACATCAGCACACTTCCGCATCGCCCTTAACAGCTACTCGTAAAAATCGATACAAGTACCTTCAGATGACTCTGTCTTCGATTCGCAACTGGTCAAAATCTGTCCACGTATCAAAGAACGTATTGAGACTTCCACTTGTTGCCCATCGAAACCAGCACACTTCTGGTGAATGTCAAGATATCACAGCTGCGCCTAAAAATCCGCACATGTCTCTTCAGATGACTCCGTGTTCGATTCGCTACTTGTCGAACTCAGCACACTTCTGAGGACCGGCTTTGACAGCTCTTTGTGTCCAAAGATCAACACGTGCCGCCGCAGATGACTCTCCGTTCGACTCGTTACTTGTCGAACTCAGCACACTTCTGAGGATTGGCTCTGACAGCTCCTCGTGTCGAAAAATCAGCACTTGCCCCTACAGATGACTCTGTATTCAACTTGCCACCTGTCGAAATCAGTACGAGTATTGAAAGACGATCGTAAAAACTGCTCATAAAAATCAAACCTTCAAATGACTGTCTTTGATTCACAATTTCTCGAAATCTGTCAACGTATTAAAGACGTATTCAGAACATGAATGAACATGTTGCTCATCAATACCAGCACACTTCTGATGAAAGACAAGATTGACATTAGTGCAGGTCCTTGGCGCTTCCTGCAATCAACACACTTATCTGACGAATAAACCTTACAGCTGAAGATTTGTCATCGGTCGCGTTTTACTCATCGACTTTTTTTTTTTTGCTCATCCTCGGTTTCGTTCCTGCCTCGCACCATCTCGCGCAGTGGTTTGCCAATGACTGATGTGATTTAAACTCTTTGCTACAATCCGTGCAAGAGAATTTAATGCATATTTTCTTATGCTCAACAAGGTCGTGTCGAGTATACTGCGTCCTACACTTGGAGCATTCCACCAGCTGTTGGTGTCTTTCTCGCTTGTGTCGGACTATATCCGCTACTCCCTTGTTGCATACGTCACAAAGGCTCCGTCTCATTCCATCTTTTTCGGCATGAGAGTGGGTTAATCGAACGTGTCGGTTTAGGCTTTGAGCATGTTGGAATACCTTATCGCATATTCCACACAAATGGTTCGTCGATGTGCGGTGGTCATCCTTCTGGTGCTTTGCGAGTAACATCTTGGTGCTGAAACTTTTACCACATGTATCGCATATGTGCACTCGTCGTTTCAGTTTTCCAACTTTTACCGACATGTCTACATCGGTGTTCGTTGCGGCATGTACCAACTGACATTTTTCGCACGAACAAAGCATCTTCATGTCATTACTATAATTCCATCCATCGCTTCCCACGTTGATGGCTTCAGCAACATTTACGCCCACATTTATCACTTGATGCAGGATTCCGTAGCGAACATACAATAGATCACCTGCTTTTTGCACCACAAATTCGTATCGTATGTTATATTCGTCCAGAAGTCGCGGAGTCAAAACCAGATTTTTGTGCTGCAGAGGCAACACACAAACTTCCATTGACCCTTCGTCTTCTTTATTGTTTACAACATGCAACACTTCTTTCAATTTCCGATTGATGATGCCATTTATGCGAGCGTAATCTTCTCTGTCGATTATCATCCAGATTTTCTCTTTGCCAGCATGGATGATGTTCACGCTGTCTGCAATACTATCTTCGACATGCATCTCCGTAAAACTCCCTGCGGTCCCAACATAAAACATGCTGGTATTGATACCGGGCATCTCCTCGATCCTGGAATTTTTCGTTGGATCCAAATGGCCGCTAATGCCACTCAGACAACTTTCAATCCCTTGTGGTGGAGTTTCGCTGTTATAAATATACCAATACTTGGCATTATCATGAGTTGCGTGGATGAAAAATTGCTCCATGCGCGATACAACAGAGCGTCGTTCGTCTCCAACGCTGTCTGCGACTTCGTCTAGATTTATATTTCCGACATTGTCGTTGAAGCGTTCATGAATTTTACGACTTACTGCATTTTAACGCTTACCCTTAGTTGATTTACCGTTGTGCTGTTCTCCTATGGCTACCTTACATTTCTCGTACAGTCTATAATCCTCAACGGACTGCAGCGATAGCTCGAGCACATCATCTACAAAAGATGCAATATGTTCTTCAGACCACTGTATTACCTCGTCACAGGGCTCAATGACGTTCCGAAACTGTAACGAATAAAAAAAAATCTTAATAATTATTCAGAATTAGGCCTTTATATGTTTTTATTATTTCAGATTATTAATAAAATTGACTCATTATGAAGAAGTATGCAGAAGACCCAAATGGCAATTGCATTAATGAACGAGATATAATTTAATTATTTTTTTTTTTTCTATTTTAATATAAGTTTCCTAAGTAAGGGCCATCCTCTAATGAAGTGATCTTTTTCTCGTTTTCCACTGATCTATTATGAAGAAGTATGCAGGAGGCAAAAATGGCAAACCCAATAATGTATAAGATATGATTAATTTTTTTTTCTCTGAATCTAACTTTTCTAAGTAAGGACGATCCTCTATTGATTTTTTTTTCTACTTCTCTGACCTATTATGAAGAAGTATGCAGAAGGACAAGATGTCAAACGAATAAATGAGCGAGATATAATGTAATTATATTCTTTATGCCACAACGTGCGTGAAATGGTACTTCACGCACGTGGCATAAAATTGTATACCGAACTC
Source organism: Perithous albicinctus (assembly GCA_964016905.1). NCBI lineage: Eukaryota > Metazoa > Arthropoda > Insecta > Hymenoptera > Ichneumonidae > Perithous > Perithous albicinctus. The sequence continues at coordinate 1,917,275 of OZ024696.1, read as the reverse complement.
GTGCGAAAAAGTTTCATCGCACTTGTATCGTAATTTACTATTACTTCCTCGAAAAGGAAGCTGTTTGCATGAAAAAAAAAATCGATTTTTATGTCAGGACACAGAATTGTCTAGAAAAATGATCTAGAAATGTCCGTGTGTGTGTGATTGTGTACAACTCGAAAATTTCGAAAGTTGAGAACTCAAGAATACTTTTGTCTATCGAGCTTAAATTTGGGACACACATGAAGCACCACCTCTCTTACATAGTTGCAATTTTTGACATTCGACATCGAATTTTTTGAAAAAAGTACGTGGTCGCTCTAACTTGCGTCACATATAGTCTAGATTGCTAAATGCTGGCTAAATTGCGACCCGACATTTGATCCACGCCAAAATATCACCGCGCCAAAATATTCCTCCAGAATATCTCCAACAAAAAATATCCCCTCACCTAAATATCTCCCCCAAACGTCCTCAAACACAACCAAAATCATAAACAAGCCTGCAAAGTGGAACTTTGCAAATTGCTTCCTCATTAATTTTTGCTTTTTACAAAGCTACCTCGATGAGAAAGTAAGTTGATCGATTTTGGCTTCCTCATAGAGGAAACTTTGTAAAAAGCAGAAAATAATGATCAAACAATCTGCAAGGTTCTACTTTGCAGACTTGTTTTGGCTCGAGAGACGTTTATATAAAAACTCAAAGTGTCATAAAATTTGAACCGCTTAACCGATTCATGTTAAATTCGTACCTCAACTTTATTACATGTAAATCCGTATGCGCACCAAATTTTAATTTGGTATCTCGTATCAAATTTACTGAATTAGTCGAAATTGACTTAAATTATAACGTCGACGTGAATTTATCGATTGTGGCAAATCCTATAAAATCCGAATCTCTTTACCGATCTTCATCAAATTCGACATCTACTGGTAGAAATTAACTTGAATTAGAACGAAAACATGAATTTTTCGAAAATTCAAAATTCTATAAAATCTGAACCACTTGATGGATTACGCTCAAATTTAATACCGACTGACATTTTTGATTAATTTATTTGTCGAGATCTATTTATCTCACTAGCTCAAAAATTGCGACAGGTAGCAAACATACAGACATTTTTCGAAAAATTCAAAGTCGTATAAAATCTCTCCCCGTGTACCAAATTTCAGCTTGATTGTTAAAGCCGTTTTTGAGATACAGCGATTTGAATTTTGCAAGCCTGCCACACACTCATACATCCATCCGGACATTGTTTTTAAGCCCCTTTTTCGGTGTTTTAAAGCAGTCTGAATAATCTGACATGAGTATCCAGTATATCTTGTTTTTCACAAAATCAAAGCTTCCTCTGCGAGGAAGCAAAAATAAAACACAAAACCACCTAAAAAAGGGAAATAAAAAAAGAAAGTAACAGGACCCCTAAAGAACGTCACGGATTATTATTATTCCTGAAAAGGCTATATATGTAATATATGGGGCATTCCAGGTCAAATCGACCAGGGTATGACCCTTACCCGCTCGAATTTCATTTTTTATGACAGATGCTTATCTGACATACCGAAAAAATGTTACCAAATTTTTTTCAGATTTTTATCCTTTTCTCATAGTTTCCTAATTTTGGAAATTCTGCCAAACGTCACTTTCGACATTTTTAAAAGTTCTGAAAAAAATCACATAAATTTTGCAGCCAAAACCAAAAATATCGCCGTAAAAATCAAAATGGGCAGGTACAACACTTACTTTTACAACGATCTCTGAATTTTGTGGGTTTTGCAATTCGATGAAGATGAATTATTTTTTACAATTACACTACCATCGCCTTGCGGAATTATACAATGAACCTTTTGCAAATTGGGTATGCGGCTGACATTTTCGAACCGCTTTTCGACATTTTCCTTTTCTTGATTATAGAATTAATTAACAATTTAATTTTAATGACTTTTCAGTTCATTGTTCATTTCAAAGATATACCAGGCTCTTAAACCTATTTTTTAATGGAGAAAAAAAATTTATAAAAAAAATTTATAGAAAATTACCCTTTCGCCCGCCCATTGTTTTTCTTGTTGGGCCATTTTCGGTTTTCGACACAGAATTTATGTTATTTTTTTCAGAATTTAAAAAAATGTCGAAAGTGCTGTTTGGAAAATTTTTCAAAATTAGAAAACTATAAGAAAAGGATAAAAATCCGGAAAAAAATTGGTCACATTTTTTCGGTATGTCAGATAAGCATCTGTCATAAAAAGTTAAATTGGAGCGGGTGAGGGTCAGACCCTGGTCGATTTGACCTGGAATGACCCATATATATATTACGGTATTTCATTTTTAACTTTACCGTACATCGGAAATTATCGGTTTAATGTGTTTTTATCATGTTTTTAAAAAATGTGGCTTTTTTCCGTTTCTGATTTCAGAGTTCACAGATCTGACTATCGGTCGGAAAATCCAAACGAATATTATTTCTTTTTTTTTTCTCAAGATATCGAATTTTAACCTTCACCATAGAGTTGTAAATCCCTAATTGTTCTATAAATAAAATTGAGAGTACAATTGGTTTTGTAATTAAGTTTTTATAATAATAATTTGCAGCGATCATAATATGATGTGCAAACTTTACAACAGCACCAAAAAATATTACTTTCCCATTAAATTTGATGGTAATCCTATTCAAAAATGAAGAAATATTGTTAATGCATTCGTACTGGAGAACTGTGCTTCTTCATTTTTCTCACCATTTCTCCCAAAATTTAATTACAAATTAGGTTTTTCTTACAGCTATTCAAAGGTTCACATGTAATTTTATAATCGCTACAAGTTATCATTACAAGATCTTAACTTTCACTATCATTCTTAAGTCGCACATTGTACCTAGAAAACCACCGGATATAAACCTTTTAACCATGATTTTTAAAAAAGTTACTTTTTTCTGTTTCTGATTTCCGAATATATAGATCCCACTTTCTGTCGGAAAAACCAACCAATATTTTTTTTCTTCAAGATACCGAATTTTAACCTTCACTATCGTTCTGAAGTTGTATATTGCACCTCGAAAACTACTGGTTGCAAGCCTTTTTACCATGATATTAAGCAATACAAAAAAAGATACAATGTAAAATCTTACACATTGCTTCAGCATTTTTTATATGCAGACATCTTGAGGGTCATTCGCGAGATAGGAAATTAATAGTACAAAGTAGATTATTTACAAAGTAAATAAGTCTTAAGTTACTGTAGTGCGATGAAAACTACAGTCGCTTTGTTATGTTACCCCCCATTAATACATGAAATATAGTTTGCAATACAGGTTGTTTTGTAATTATGATTCCATAATAATAACATGTAGTGATTATAAAATAGATCGTAAATGTTTGAATAGCTGCAAAAAATACTAATTTTCGCTTGAACATTGAAAGAAATAGTGGAAAAAATGGAAGGGAGAATTAATGCATTACTTTCTTAATGCATTAATTATGTTTAATGATTTTTTTTTTAAAAGATTATCATGAAAATTTATTGAAAAATAATAATTCCTGCAGCTATTCAAAAGCTTAGTCATCATATTATAATCACTACATTTTATTATTATAAAATCATAATTACAGAGCTCTTTGTATCATAATCTTTATTTCTATAAGTATTAGGCATTTATAACGCTGCTTGTGGCGTTCAATAAAAAGTAAATAAAGAATATATACATGACACTTACCACATGTACGGCATAACGGTGATCCCGCATCGGTAGACGTTCTATCAGAGATTTCGCTTTTTGTAGGTTACTCTTTCCGTGATCCTTCACTAATCCAAATTTAATCCCTGACGAATCCGTAGTGAAGGTTTCCATTGTTCCTTTCGAAGATATTCACCACAAAACAAATACGTTATTCTTGAAATCGCACTTTTTAACGTAACAATCACCCGTTACAGTAACAATTAACTTGTCGACAGTCGAGCAATTACGAATTTATTAATGAAACAGTTGTCATCAGCACAGCGACCTTCGTTGTATGTCGTTGCGCTTCCACTAGCTGTTGTTCTATTCTTCACGGACTTCTGCTGGGCAGTAGGGGAGAGGGAACAGGGTTGCGCCGGTATGCCTTAAGATTCGCAGCGTTCACGTTGTGTGACACCTGTTTAGCGCGCGAAAATGTTTATGAATTTATATCGTAATTATCATAATTAATAAGGATATAATTATTATCGTAAGAGTCATGTTATTACTGTACCTTTGAAATAAACACGAATTACTTTATAAAAACATTTTCTCTATGCGAATATACCTCCAACTTCTTTGACCTTTTAATATTTCTTGTAGAGGTAAACGTAAACGTTGACTTGTTTCTTCACATTGTAAGTTCCTTCTAACTTCTTTTCATCATCATACATTTTTACAAACTACGTACATAGCAGTTTTTTTTACGCTTCATCGTTTTGCCATGTTAGCGATATAAACAAATAAAGTATAAGGGGCATTGCATACCAATTTGACCAACGACCGACCCTCAACTTTCCAAATATGGATTACGATTTTTTATGTTATTGGTCCGCATAAAAATGCATGTACAGTTTTTTCAGATTTTTTATAACGTCGTTTTTGAACTATAAATATTTATGGTTAAAGAAACAAACGCGATTCTCTTAAATTCTGAATTTTCTTTTTTAAAAACTACGACAAACAACAACATTTTTTATCCATAAGCCAAAGTGGAGAAATGATTTTTCCTATTTCTCTTGTACTTCATGATTTTTTTTAAATCCATCTAATTCTGATTTAATTTCATGGAAGAACTGTTATGAAAACTACCAATGGTCGTAATTTCACTTCGGGCTCTATGAACTATCTATTAGGAATTTATGATACGCAGGGCGCATTTTATGTTAACTAGACCAACGGCTGAACCTCATGTAACCAAATATGGTCTGCGATTATCGAAAAAATACAATCAATACCAAAAAATGCAGAAAAAATTATATTTGCACTTGCGCTTGTGATCAAAATGTTGTTGTTCATCGTAATATTTTTCAAATTATTTTTGGATTTGTAAATTAGGGCATCCTTTATTTAGCTTTAAATATTTATCATTGAAAAACACCACTAAAAAATCGAAATAACATGAAAAATCGCGATCAATATTTGATTAGGTGAGTTTCAGCCGTTAGTCGAGTTGGCATGAAATGCGGCTGTATGTATAAAAAATGTGAAGTAGATAGCTAATAAAGCTTGATGTGAAATCACGACCACTGGTAATTTTCATAACAGTATTTTTGTCAAAGCTTTGAATATTTTTTAAGATTTTGTGTACATGTATTTATAAAGAAAATAACATTATAAAATACAACAACAAAAAATAGAAATAATGTTTTATCGACTTTGGCTTGTGGACCAAAAATTTTGTTGTTCATCGCGGAATTAAAAAAAAAATGTCACATTTCTAAAAAACGGCGTTTTTTAGGTTTAAATATTTATAATTAAAAAGCAACGTTACAAGAAATCTGAAAAAAAATCTACATGTATTTTTCATGAGGAAGAATAACATAAAACAATGCGAACCATTTTTGGGAATTTGAGGGTCGGCCGTTGGTCGAGTTGGTAAGGAATGCTCCATAAGTTTTTGTATTACATTAATTATCTGAAAAGCATGCTCACAAATATTGATTTCTTGTCGACTTACTTCACCAGGAGTGAAGACAATATTTAGAAGTCCGATTTTTGGCAAACACAAACATAAAAAATATTGTCACACTTTTTGATGTTTTTACCTCTAATAGACAAATTGTTAAGTAACAAAATACGTTCATCAGCACGCATTTCAAGTGCGCATCTCTAAGGAAACTTAGAAATTTTTTTGCAATTTGTAGGAATATACGATTGGTTACTACGAAATCCGAGGACTAGAAACTGTTTCCCGTCCGAGTGACTTGACGGGCTCGCACCAACATGAAACTCTGCGCCAGCCCGTCAACCCACTTGGTCGACGGAAAAGTATGTTTCTTTTTCCACTTTATCTCGAAAACGACTGAACGTGGCTGAATGTTCCTTGTAACGTAATTTGATCGTCATAAATTTATACCCACTCGGCGAACGGATGTTACTAAAAATTACACGTAACTTTATAATTTTTGTTATGAAACGCCCATGTGGAATTCTTACTTATATACTTTTTTTTCGACTATAATTCGTTTATTAGCGATAAACGTAACAAAAACAATTAAAACATTTGTTATTTTCGTGTATTATCCGAAAAACTTTAGTAAAAATTATCGTAAATATTTTTTCGCCTCCTGAACATGTATGGATGACTCGCACGGCGGCGAAACGGCGCATACATCTTTACGTGTTCAATATGAAAACATGATGTTTTCCAACATTCTCTACAGCGATGTCCGTCATGCGGTAGTAGTCGTAAAAAAAAACTTTAAAATGCAACGAATTTGTTTTTGTTGTCAATTTTTCGAACCAAACTTTTCATACCATGCGGTTTTTGCAAGCGAAATCCTGCTAATAGTGCACTTTTCTGAACGGGGAACTGCTGATTAAATTTCATTTCATTATCAATTGAAAGTATTCAGTTCTGACATATCAGGGTGAGCGTTAACGTCTTGTTGATCTCATGCGATAAATAAAATACATTTCAAGTTCTTTATATGGCGACAATACTGGATCTCTCGACATTTTACACCACCGCTCTATGTTTATCAAATTAGTTGTTACGAAGTTAACAAAGATTAAATATATTAAATAAATTACGCTAACGATTTTTTTCGTATTATTATAATTCATTACTTTTCGGAAAAATATGGAGGTTACTACAAAAAATGGGCGTAAATACAGCTGCAATTGTACATGGGATGTATCACAAAAAAATCATATTAATTTCGAATCATTTTTCAAATTTGCACTTCGAATGGATGTCTTCTTCCAGTGTTCAATCATATTGCTGTGTAACATTTAAGAGATCCTCTATTACAAATATGCTTTGTGCCATATCTTCACCCTTTCCTAATTATGTGCATAGGTTCTGAGAGTTTGCAAAACATTTATTGTCCGAGAAAGAGACTATTCAAAGAAGCAAAATCGTTGGCTCAATTTCATTTTACATATTTAATGTATGTTGACGGCCACTAATCCAATTTTTTAAATAAAATGTACAAAAAGTGTGAAGTGTTTTTTCATACCACATTTACTAGAAGGTATAAAACATATACATGACATCAACCGACGTCGCAGAATACGCAGCACTGAATACTGACATGTACATTTCCTTGAAGGACGACGACAAAAATGACGAGTTTCCTGTCCGCGTATCAAAGTTTTGTACGAGTTATTTATGACTACAACCTACTTCTTCAACATGACAGTCATGCGACTCGCTCGCATCTAAATTCAAAACTTTCAGAAACATACAAATGCTGTTTACGAACAGAGAAGTGTCTACTAATTATTACCCAATACGGCGTAATACGCTTGGTTCGTTATTCGGTAAATCAACAACGGAAAGTTAGCATTTATTTTTTTATTGCCACTATTACAGCAAAACTATAAGCGCTGTAAACAGAATTTAAAAAAATTAAAAAGTAATGAGTTACTATTAAAATAACCAGCACACGTCTTGTCAGACGACTCTGGTCGCAAGTCCGACTTGCTGAATAATATCAGCACACGTCTTGTCAGACGACTCTGGTCACAAGTCCGAACTTGCTGAATAATATCAGCACACGTCTTGCTAGACAACTGTGGTAGGAAGTCCGAATTTGCGGAATAATATCAGCACACATTTTGCTAGACGACTCTGGTAGCAAGTTCGGATTTCTTGAATCAAATCCAGCACACGTCTTATTATTAGACGACTCTGGTCGCAAGTTCGGATTTCTTGAATCAAATCCAGCACACGTCTTGTTAGACGACTCTGGTCGCAAGTTCGGATTTCTTGAATCAAATCTAGCACACGTCTTGTTAGACAACTCTGGTTGCAAGTCCGAATTTGCTGAATAATATCAGCACACGTCTTCTAGACGACTCTGATAGCAAGTTCGGATTTATTGAATCAAATGCAGCCCACGTTTTGTTCAACAGCTCTGGCAGCGAGTGCAAATTTATGAATAAAAGTAGCACATGTCTTGTTAGAAGACTCCAACTTCAATTCGGGGTTTATTAGAAGGGAATTAGTCTGCAAGGTAATTCTGCGAAAAACTGTGTTCATCTTGAAATTGGGTACGTCATTCCAAAAATTACGATTATTCTTGAGGAAACAATAATAGCGTCTCGCCTTCGAGAATCCGTAGGAAGTGACGCCGCATCAAAGCTTCATCTTTGGAATACGTTTCTTTACAAGGGTCTCGTCCAAAAACCACGCTCGTGGCGAACGCGGAAGCGTAAATACCGCAACTTACGCCAACTGGTTGCTGTTGGACCTTTTGGAAAGTAATATCAATTTCGCGAACCGTAGGGAATCGCAATCGAATATACTTTTTCTCCTCATTGACCAGCCTATAATCAGTCAAGCTTGGGAGACTATCATACACAGAAAGTCTCGTGCCATTGAAGTAGAGGCATCTCCAATGGTTCGTCGCTCTTCCTCCGATGAGTTGGACGCTACGCTTGCTTTGGACAGGTTCGATCAAAGTAGGATGAGAGTACATGTATTCCACACTTTGCGTTTCAAACTCGTACTTTTGTCTCACTATACGTAGGAACTCATCTAAAGAATCATCATTCAACCAACTGTCTACCGGCAGGACGTTATTTCTAAAGCTGGTGATGCAAGTTATTTTAATATCTAGCGTCTTTCTGAAAGATTTCGCGGCCTCCGGTGTAAAGCCTTCACCCTGCTCGTAACCAACAATTACGCAGTCGTCAGCTTCCTCTGTGATAGTTGCTTTTGAAACGCATGTGTTATGTGACTCTTCACATGCTTTCGCTTCTTCAGACGCAAAGCCCTTAGGATTTGCAACTGCATGCGCAAAACCTGCAGCTTTCGCTACTTCAGGCACGAAAGCCGCATCCATCGCTTTCTCAGGTACCAAGTCCTCAGATGCAGCTTCCTTAGAGTCAAAGGCTGCAGCTTTTGCCCCCTTAGACCCAAAACCCTTACCCTTCTTGTGTTTGATATTTAAACAGTCGCCAGCTTGCTGCACGATACCAGTTTCCGAAACGCTCCTTTTGCTAGGCTTGCACATTCGACTAATGTCACATCGCGCTTTTTTCTCCTTAGCGTCTTCTATAGCCTTATTTATGTAATCCGGATTCCGAATTGGCATATGTCTATTGAAACGACTGTCTAAGATTTCTGGAAGCATGCACTCATTGTAAAATTGTATAAGAAGATGTTTCATTTGACGTTCCCAGAAAATATCGTCTCTGTTCACTCGAATCCATTTAATGTAATTCGGTGACCAAACCACGAAAATACAGTACCGTCGTTGTGAAACATGCATTTGACCTTGCACCTGATAAAAATATCGGTGATTCCGGTTCATGACTCTAGCGTTCTTTTTATCGAAGATGCCTTTCATGTGCGTGAATGCCTCGGCTGCTTCCTGAACTGTGAAATCCTTCGCAGTCAAAGGACATTTAATTTCAACTAGGCCGTCGTCATCAATGAGGCCGTCGGGTGAAGCACCTAGGAAGGGAAATTCCTGATCTACAAATAAACCGCAGGGTCGAATTTCTTTTTTAATTTTGGCGGTCATTTCCTTTCTTGCTCTGTCCTCATAATCATGACCATACGACAAAGCGATTGCGTCTGATATTGGTGGATACAATATCTCTTTCACTTTTGCTGCGCACGACGTCGTCGGTCGCATCCGACACACAGGTCCAAAGTTAGACGCTGTCAGCATCTGTTTTCGCAAAGCTGTCCACAATTCGGACTGACTCTGAGCTCTTGTATCGCATTCAATTTGCTTCCAGTTTTCTGCGTTTTCGGACAATTTTTTAGAATGGTTTACACAGAGCAGCTCATAAACATCGGGGTCTACATCGGGTTTCTGCGTGTTCGGCCCGTAATGCTTATCAAGACTTTGCGGTCGCCGAAACCCTCTTTTTCGTCCTTTTTGTGCACGTGCTAGTTTCGCCTTTTGTACCTTCGTTTTACGTCGCTTCTCCACTCGCTTTGCTATAGAAGGAACCATCTTACAAATACTTTCGTGATACTTCGTGAGGACCTCTTGTGTGTTAAATTGCACAACCGACGCTGCCACGCGGGCGTTGTAAGATCCTCGCAAACCGTAATTTATTCGTTTTCCTCCTATGTCTTTGCATATGATGGCATTGAATGCCTCTGCGGCGTTGTTTGTTAATTTAAACAACAGACTGTCAGAAAAACAGCTGATGTACTCGACAGCATGCGACACTTTTTGATATAGGCCATGGGTCTTCAGATCTGGTACAATATTCTTTCCATCTTGTTTTCCATTATCTTTACACTCGTGATTTCCACATCGCTTATGCTCGCCAAAGACATGGCTGCAGATACCCAGCAGTTCATTTTGCAGACCTCTCACTCGGCAGTGATAAGGCTGCTCATCATTCCTCCACCGGGCAGTTGCCTCTACCACTTCCTTCCGAATCGTGGGCAATTTCCCTTCGACTGCACTTCGAGCCTTCACGAATCCGCGTTTTCTCTGCCCCTTTGACTGCGTCATTTCTGACACGGCTCTGATTTTTTTGCACAGGTTACGTAGAAGATGATTGGTACACTCAATTTTTCTTACCTGTACCCCCTGATCGCGATATGGATCATTATCTCTGATTGATTTATAAACGTTGCTGTCGCCATCGGCAACTACCATTTTGTATATCAATCCGTGCGTTTCTAAGCTACTTTTAAACCCCTCAACGATAGCATCGGCCTCCATACTTGTTGAACTCGCATTGCGATCGAAGTTTTTGTAGCATTTGTGTTGCTTGGGTTCCGTGCCACCGTTTTGTGCTCTGTCGCAAACTGTACAAAACTTATTTCGAATGCCAATGAAAAGGACTTTACCCGTATTAAAGCCTATAATGGCACCAACGCCAGAAAGGGAATCGTAGTTGGTACCGTACGATCTTTTTATCCAGCTGCCATCAACGACGACTGAAATGTAGGGAATACCATTATGAATATCTCCTCTATTTACAGCCAATTCTTTCTCAGCCGCGCCCGCTAATCTCATTTCGTCCTGGGCAGTCTTCGTTATATCACCAATAACACTTTCACGGTGTTTGATGTATGTCTTTTCGGACATACAAGGGACATTTATAGCTGCACAGAGTTCTTCCAATTGAGCGAATCCTATACCCGTAGTTAAACTTCCAACAGTAGCCGCTGTATTTACATCGACATAACCCTCACCGATCGGTTCTGACCAAAAGCTGTCACTATGATCACAGTTTCGGCAGTGGAAGAACAACTTGGTCAGGAATCCACGGCGACAAGTATTCACGAATTTCCAATCACCAAAACGGCAGTCAGTTTTACGCGCATGGTCATTGAACGTCCTATGAATCTCGTCGTATACAAAACTGATTTCAACTAGTCGGCGACCTTCGATATTCGCTTCTTTAATGTGATACTTTTCTACTTTAGCGCTGTCAGCAGCATCTGTATCATTCGTTTCAGCGTCGACAGCGAGATCTGCACAGGCCACATTTTCATTCACAGAAAATTCTGCACTGTCGACGTTAGCGCTGACAGTCGAAGAGTTGCCGTTCTCATACATTCGTGACAATATCGCATTACTCACCTCTGGATTTCTCTGCACACCTGACATTTCGGCAGCTTCAACATTTGTCACTACTGAAGATTCTGAACTTTTCACTTTTATTTCATGATCTCGAGAAGGTGTGCATTGGCTCACAGTATCCAAAGAGACATCCACTGTATCCAATATGTTTCCAGATCCAACGGACTTTATCACAGACTTTCGCCTGTAACCAACACTACATATGTTACAAACTTAATGCAAAGAGTGACCGATGTTACGCGTAAAGAACTTAAGCCTCCTCGGTCACGAGGGGTCAGAATTAGGGCTCAACTTTAAGTCAAAATTACTACACATTTTCGGTGACCAAGGCAACTGTCCTACCGTCTAAAAGTGCTTTGATCTTTCCTCCGTAAGTACAGACTAGGGTCGGACATATTGAGACAGCAGTTGCCTCGTGGCGGTCGAAACGAAAGTCAGTACGCGGGCCGGATTCACTCTATTTTTACTTAAACTATCATCTCAAGTGTATAAACCTAAAATTAAATGACTAAAAACATGAAAGTTGCAGCAGTAATGATATTTTAAGTAAAAACAAAGCCACCTATACCCATCTATATGGGGAAGTATACTAATCGATTTTGGCTTCGTCGTAGAGGAAGCTTTGTAAAAAGCGAAAAATAATGAGAAAGCAGTTTTCAAAGTAATACTTAACAGGCTAGTTTATACACCAGACATATTTATAAGAATTCAAAGTATAGTAGAATTTGAGCCGTTTAACCATATGAACTAAAGTGGAGATAAATCTGCGCAACATTTCAAAACTTTATTTTCTTCATGATGGTATTTATTTCTGTTTTATTCAACAAAATCGAAATTTAGCAACATATCGACAGTTCCTCTAAATTCAAACGAATAAAATACAAACTTTTATATTAAATTGATTATTATAGGAAAAGAGCAACCACAAATAATCTTTTTTAGACTTACTCCCCCGAGAGTGAAGAAAATATTTATGAGTCCAAATTTTGCTCCCACCTAAAATTAAAAAATATTTTCATCGTTTTTCTTGTTTTTATGTGTAATAAACAAATTATTAGGTTACAGAAAAAGGTTACAAGCTGTTATTTCGAATGCGCATCTCTAAACAATCTTACACCATATTTTCTGATTTTGTTAATCTACTTTGGCTTCCATAGAGGAAGCTTTGCAATAAGCGAAACATAATGAGGAAGCAATTTTCAAAGTAAAACTTTACAGGATTGTTTATGCACTAGACATTTTTCTAAAAATTCAAAGTGTCATAGAATTTGAACCTTTTAAAGGTATGAACAAAATTTCAGTTAAATCTGCGAAAATTTTGAAAACTTAATTTTCTTCGTGACGATATTTCTTTCTCTTTTTAATACTCCGAAGTTTTCTTCATGTTCAAAATTTTCACTTTGACCAGCCGTAACTATTTAACGCGGCGAACAAAATTTTTTTCCCTTGGCAGGTTTTTGCGTCTCACCATTATCGACAAGCACGATTTCTTTTTTTTTCCTGCGAATTTTCAAGAATTGGCGGTCATTTTCGGCGGAAAATTTGCGTTTTTTCGGTTGGCCAGTTGTACCGTTTCACCTGTTAGTGGAATTATTTTTTTTTCAAAACAAATGTTTGCGTTTTGCAATTATCTCTAGGCCGTTTTTTCATTTTTTTTCCGATGTTTTTAAAAAATTCGTAGTCAGATTTGTCATTTTTCTGCGGTTGGCCTGTTGTACCGGGTCACCGGTTGATGCAGTTAATTATGTACCATATTTTGCATAATTTCTTAGCAATTAGAATACAGACTCTGTTAATTTAGAATATACACTGAGAAAAATGAATATGATATATTGCTAAATATAGTGAGTTCTACTATAAAAATAATAACACGTGCCACAATTTAGTTTCTGATTACTTTATTTATCGTTACAACCACAATTTCACCATTGTTGTCCTCTCTGGGAAACATGTTTATAGTAAAATCGATCATGTACTAGAAAAAAGGTCCTTCTGAATATACAGACTCTTTTTATTCAAAATATACACAGATGTTTAGTGGAAGACAATCTTCGAGGCCGGTTACGGTTACGGTTATTGACCCGGTACAACCGGTCAACCGCAGAATAATGACAAAAGTGACTACGAATTTTTGAAAAACATCGGAAAAAAACTGATAAAACTGACTGGAGATAATTGCAAAACGCAATCATCTGCTGTGGATAAATTTGAAACGGTACAACTGGGCAACGGAAAAAAATGCAGATAATGCTGGCAATTTTTTAAATATAATTTTTAAAAAAGCTAAAAATATGGCCTGGAGGATATGCACAAAACGAATATATATGCCTTGGAAAAAATATTTTTGCATCATCCGGTGACCCAGTACAACTGGCTAACCGCAGAAACGACAAAAATGATGACCAATTCAGAAAAAAAAAAAAAAATGAAAAACAAACTAAAAATCGTGCTTGTAGGTAATGGTGAGACGCAAAAACCTGCCTAGGGAAAAAAATATTTACGGCTGGTTAATGTGAAAATTTTGCAGATGCAGAAAAGTTCTGAGTCATCTCTTTGTTATTAATCCAAATCGAAATATAGCGACATATCGACAGTTCCTTTAACTAAATTAATCTGTGATAATCAACAATCGTGAAATCGTCGTGAAAATTGCTGCCGGCTGTCTTAGAAGTTATAGGAGTTGAAGTTTTTGCAGACATATAAAATAGTAGATGTGCAATAAAATTAGAACCACTATAGAGATTCACGCCAAATTTGGTGCACGTCATGATTTGATGATAAGTCATTTACGTATGAAATTTCAGCCCGATATCTTTTAATCTGCTAAAGTTCTAGCGGGAAAACGAAGCTTTTAAAAATGTTGAATGCTGTAAAATTTCCATTTTCTAACCAATCCGCGCAGCTGCAATCAAACATTGTTGTATGACAGCCCACATATACACATATAAAATGATGACAGTTTTAACGCTTATAAGGAAATCTGCACACAAACTTACAGACATTTTTTTGTAAACCACGTTTCTCGACGTTTTGGTCCACTCTGAGTGGCCTGACACGAAAATCTCGGAAAAATAAAATTTTCAAGAAAACAAAGTTACCTCTACGAGGAAGCAAAAACGGCTTTATTTTACGCATCGACAATTTGCTGATTTTTTTTACGTCATTTAAAAATGGAATTAAGATATAATACCTATAATTTCATATTCTAGAATGTTCAAAGTAATAACATGCATTTTTCTAAGTTATTCAGAACGATACAATTAACGCGACAATTATGTAAATGTACTTACAGGGGGTCATTGCGACCCCCTGTAAGTACAATGTTACATCCATTCTGTGTGACGGCGGAGGATTAATGAAAATTTGTATCTGCAATAACTAACCTTTTCACAATTGATTTGCGGTTGGATTTCCTTCGAGATGACCCAAACAGTTTCCCACGTATTCTCAAGTTCCCCATCCTGAACGTGTTTACTAATACGATTTAACACAATGTAGATTATACTAATAGTTGTAAAAAATGTCAACACTTCTTCACCAATCTAATTATGATTACTTGTGTCAACAACGTTTGATAGAAAACAACTGCCTCAATGACAGTAGCGATTCCGATCGAGGCGATAACCGCTGACACGTTACTACCGGAACACTCCCGCTTAGCCGAGCTTCGCTTGTTTTCGTTCCCTCTCGCTTTGTTCTTCGAGAAGACTTCTCCTCCTTTTCCCACTACCGAGCTAAAGTAAGTGGGAGCGACTCTCGCAAGCATAGCCGCGCTTCAGTTGTTTTCCTTGCATCTCATTCTATTCCACGCGGTTCGTCCCCAGAGAACAAAATAGTAAACAAACTCGCGTTTGTTTACTATTTTTTTGCCCGAATGATCGAATATATACGCATACATTGTACGTATAGATTAAATGGATTGCTATTTTGGGAGGATATAATTAATTAAAGAAACATATTATAAGATGGAAATAGAGTATACTAAAATAAAATTGAAGGGTCCCTACAGCATGATTCGTCGAAGATGAAAGAGCAAGTCTTTCTTAGGAAACTACGGAAATAATTTTTTTTACAACGTATGCATTCGTGAATTACTGCGGAATTCTAGAAAACGTTGTGGTTACAATAAATTACGACTCAAATATTACTTTTATTACTGTCCATTGCTTCATGCTTTTCGGATGAGCCGGGTTCGACCACCATGTGGAAAGCAGATATCAGAAACAATAATGTAAAGCATTCGAATCACGGCATTCTGGATGGATTGAACAAGTCCTCTAACGAAATATTTTGCCCGTTGAAAATGTTTTTCGGCCGAGAAACACTTTCTAGTTCTCTGATTTTGCAGCGACCGAACGGACGTTCTTAAAAATTACGAAAAATTGTGTACATCTGTTTAGCGATGCGCACTCGAAATAATTGCTGATATACTTTTATCTGAAATCTAATAATTTGTTTGTTTGATATAAACCCTAGAAAAATAATTACAATATATTTTTTCTTTGTGTGTTAGCCAAACGTCGAACTCATAAATATGTTCTTGACTCCTGGGGAGTAAGGCGAAAAAAAAATTACGAGCATGCTTTCCAGATGATAATTAACTTGGAAAAAGCTTATACTTTACATCCATCGCCGATATGGCAAAGCGGTGAGCCGTAAAAAAAAAAGTTGATTTACGTAATTTGGAGAAATTTATGACGATTAAAATAAGTTATAAGGAACTTATAGCCCAGCTTAGTTGTTTTCGAGATACAGTCGAAAAACCAATCTACTTCTCCACCGGTCGAGTGGGTTGACGGGCTCGCGCAGAGTTTCATGTTGGCGCGAGCCCGTCAAGTCACTCGGCCGAGAAACACTTTCTAGTTCTCTGATTTTGCAGCGACCGAACGGACGTTCTTAAAAATTACGAAAAATTGTGTACATCTGTTTAGCGATGCGCACTCGAAATAATTGCTGATATACTTTTATCTGAAATCTAATAATTTGTTTGTTTGATATAAACACTAGAAAAATAATTAAAATATATTTTTTCTTTGTGTGTTAGCCAAACGTCGAACTCATAAATATGTTCTTGACTCCTGGGGAGTAAGGCGAAAAAAAAATTACGAGCATGCTTTCCAGATGATAATTAACTTGGAAAAAGCTTATACTTTACATCCATCGCCGATATGGCAAAGCGGTGAGCCGTAAAAAAAAAAGTTGATTTACGTAATTTGGAGAAATTTATGACGATTAAAATAAGTTATAAGGAACTTATAGCCCAGCTTAGTTGTTTTCGAGATACAGTCGAAAATCCAATCTACTTCTCCACCGGTCGAGTGGGTTGACGGGCTCGCGCAGAGTTTCATGTTGGCGCGAGCCCGTCAAGTCACTCGGCCGAGAAACACTTTCTAGTTCTCTGATTTTGCAGCGACCGAACGGACGTTCTTAAAAATTACGAAAAATTGTGTACATCTGTTTAGCGATGCGCACTCGAAATAATTGCTGATATACTTTTATCTGAAATCTAATAATTTGTTTGTTTGATATAAACACTAGAAAAATAATTAAAATATATTTTTTCTTTGTGTGTTAGCCAAACGTCGAACTCATAAATATGTTCTTGACTCCTGGGGAGTAAGGCGAAAAAAAAATTACGAGCATGCTTTCCAGATGATAATTAACTTGGAAAAAGCTTATACTTTACATCCATCGCCGATATGGCAAAGCGGTGAGCCGTAAAAAAAAAAGTTGATTTACGTAATTTGGAGAAATTTATGACGCCGCTAAAATAATCATCGCCGCTTTGCCATATCGGCGATGTAAGTAAAATATAAGCTTTTTCCAAGTTAATTATCATCTGAAAAGCTTGTTCACAGTTTTTTTTTTCGCCTTACTCCCTCAGGAGTCAAGAACATATTTATGAATTCAATGTTTAGCTAACACACAAAGATAACAAATATTTTCATTGTTTTCCTAGTGTTTATATGTAACAAACAAATTATTAAGTTACAAATAAAAGTATATGAGCACTTAATTCGAGTGCGCACCTCTAAACGTATGTACACAATTTTTCGTAATTTTCAGGAACATCCGTTCAGTCACTACAAAATCTGAGAACTAGTAACTGTTTCTCGGCCGAGTGACTTGACGAGTTCGGGCTAACATGAAACTCTGCGCGAGCCCGTCAACCCACTCGACCGGTGGAGAAGTAGGTTGGTTTTTCGACTGTATCTCGAAAACGATTGGACGTGGCTGAAAGTTTCTGTTTTCATAATAATAAATTTCTACAAATTACGTACATAAACATTTTTTTACGCTTCATCGTTTCGCCATATCAGCGGTGTAAGTAAATAAAGTATAAGCTTTTATTCTAAATTAATTATCATATCTCGGGGAGTAAGTCGGAAAAAAAGAAATATTTGTGCGCATGGTTTTCCGATATTAATTAATTTAAAACAAATGTTTATACTTTATTTACATCGCTGATACGGCAAAACGATGAACCGTAAAAAAAAAGTTTATGTATGTAATTTGTAGCAATTTATGGTAAAGAAAAAAAGTTATAAGAAAGTTTCAGCAACGTCCACTCGCTTTCGAGATAATTTGATACAACAAACTTACTTTTTCGGTGAGCGAATGAGTTGATGCGCATGCGCAGAATTTCGTGTTAGCGCACGCACGTTAAAGTTACGTACATATTTTCCATTTCGATCGATATTTGCAACCGCATGGGTTCTAATACACTTTTTTGAAAAATATCATCAAAGTTCAACCTCGTTTGGGATAAGGCTTAGAATTTCCGATCTGCAATACACGATTTCTGTAGTTCATGAAAAAATGGAAATTGTATTTTTATTTTGTACAACTACGATCGTGGCGCCGGAAATCGAATTCAGCCGAGAGCCCGCTGATTCGCTCACTCGACTGACGAATTGGCGCGGCGCCCGGTTAATCTCTCAGTCACGATTGGCTCAATTGGGCCTGCTTCCGCCCCACTCCTACTACTGGAAGCTCGTGAGCCGGGCTGGGAATCAGTTTTCATCAGTTTGCAACGATGAGTCGAAACAGTAAGTGCTTTTGTTTTTCTGATTATTCGTGCGGATGGTGAATAAATATTATGTTTACCGTAAACAATTATAGAATCAAATTAATGTAATACTTTTGTTTTCGTGACCTACAGCAAAAAGTTTACCACCCATGGAGCGACCGAGAACGAGGAGCCAGCGCGATGATCCCGAGGGAAATAAAAAAGAAGAAACAATAGATGAGGTAAGATCTTGTTAATTTTCATATAGACTTTAAAACTTTTCTTTCGGCTTTTACATTGTATTAATGGCCGCGCGTGACCTTGCGAGTCTCGCTTGCGTATTTCCACAATAAAAACAATAAACCGATTTGTTTACATTGTGTGACCGCGCAACTGAGCCCGTACATGTTCGCGCGCGAATGTATACAATGTAATTTCGAATGATAAATCGAAAACTATTGTCATATGTAACCATATATAATCATATATAAATATATATAATTATGTATAATTATATATGAATTTTGTCTATAGAGACATTTCAAATATATTATTATGTATAATTACATATAATTCTATATGATTACATATGGTGATACATGATAATATATAATGATTTTTTCCCAGGATTCCATTGTGTGAAACCAGAAGTTTCTTTCAAGTTTTAGTCAACAGTAGTCTATTTTTTTCTGAGGTTGATTTCACTTTTAAAATATATTTCAGTGTGACCCCTGCGTAAGAACTTCAAAACTGAAATATAATACTTGATCCAAACAGTATTTTACACAGGGTACAAATCATTAAAAACGGTTTGGGTTCCTCGAATACTCTGCAACAAGTGCAACACAACTGCGTTAGTGTTTCAAACAGAATTCTGTTTGCAGCACTTATGCAACACTATTATATTTGTTGTAGATATAAAAAAATGTTTACTTACAGTACAGTTTCTGATCGACCAAACTGGTTTTTCATGCTTCATACTGTTTGTAAGAAGACTGACCGTACCAAATATATGATTTTTTTTAGTTATACAGAAGGCACAAGAAAATGTAGTGACAATGTACCAGCAAGTACAGAAAAAATTGACTATAAAACTGGTAATTATTTCTGCATAAATGCTTCCAATACAATTGTATCTGAAGAACTTCGGCAGAAGTGATTACCAGTTTTGTAGTCAATTCTTCTGTACTTGCTGGTACATTGTCACTAAATTTTCTTGTGGCTTCTGTGTAACTAAAAAAAATCATATATTTGGTACGGTCAGTCTTCTTACAAACAGTATGAAGCATGAAAAACCAGTTTGGTCGATCAGAAACTGTACTGTAAGTAAACATTTTTTTATATCTACAACAAATATAATAGTGTCGCATAAGTGCTGCAAACAGAATTCTGTTCGAAACACTAACGCAGTTGTGTTGCACTTGTTGCAGAGTATTCGAGGAACCCAAACCGTTTTTAATGATTTGTACCCTGTGTAAAATACTGTTTGGATCAAGTATTATATTTCAGTTTTGAAGTTCTTACGCAGGGGTCACACTGAAATATATTTAAAAAGTGAAATCAACCTCAGAAAAAAATAGACTACAAAAATTGTAATCCATTTTGTGTAAGTGCTTAAAATATAATTCTTTTTAAAGCACTGACGCAGAAGTGATTTCCAGTTTTATAGTCTATTTTTTCTGTGGTCGCTCTCACTTTTTTTAATATATTCCAGTGTGACCCCTGCGTAAGAAATTCAAAAGTGAAATACAATACTTGATCCTAAAAGTATTTTACGCAGAGTACGAACCATTGAAAACCATTTGGGTTCTTCGAATACTCTGCAACAATTTCAACACCACTGTGTTAGTGTTTTAAACAGAATTCTGTTTGCAATACTTATGAAAAACTATTATATTTGTTGTAGATTTAAAATTTTTTTTACTTACCCTACAGTTTCTCTAATGGACCAAACTGGTTTTTCATGCTTCATACTGTTTGTAAGAAGGCGCTACCGAATATATAGCTTTTTATTAGTTACACAGAAGTAACAACAAAATGTAGTGACATAGTACCAGCAAGTACAGAAAAATGGCTTCAAAACTGGTAATCACTTCTGCCGAAGTTCTTCAGATACAATTGTATTGGAAGCATTTATGCAGAAATAATTACCAGTTTTATAGTCAATTTTGTCTGTACTTGCTGGTACATTGTCACTACATTTTCTTGTGGTTTCTGTGTAACTAAAAAAAGTCATATATTTGGTACGGTCAGTCTTCTTACAAACAGTATGAAGCATGAAAAACCAGTTTGGTCGATCAGAAACTGTACTGTAAGTAAACATTTTTTTATATCTACAACAAATATAATAGTGTTGCATAAGTGCTGCAAACAGAATTCTGTTTGAAAAACTAAGGCAGTTGTGTTGCACTTGTTGCAGAGTATTCGAGGAACCCAAATGGTTTTGAATGAGTTGTACTCTGTGTAAAATACTGTTTGGATCAAGTATTATATTTCACTTTTGAAGTTCTTACACAGGGGTTACACTGAAATATATTAAAAAAGTGAAACCAACCTTAGAAAAAATAGACTACAAAACTGGTGATCCATTTTGTGTAAGTGCTTAAAATATAATTCTTTCTGAAGCACTGAGGCAGAAGTGATTTCCAGTTTTATAGTCTATTTTTTCTGTGGTTGCTCTCACTTTTTTAATGTATTCCAGTGTGACCCCTGCGTAAGAAATTCAAAAGTGAAATATAATACTTGAAATATAATCATTGAAAACCAGTTTTCAATGATTCATACTCTTTGTCAAAATAGCGAATTACTATAATAGCGAGCTTCATAATGATGGCCATTCGCGATTCAGAAGTTCATTATTTTTAAATTAGCTTTTTAAAGTATTCGCTATTTCGATCCCCACCCGAAATGTATGTCAAACCATTTTGTAAAAATTCAAAAATTATTTCAGAGTCCAGTTCAAACTATGGCGGCAAAAAACTACGTTGTTGTTGCTGCTGACGTAAGTGCATGTGAATAACACACAGCTTTTTGCGGTGTGTTGTATTAAAATAATCATAATTTTATTTTTACAGGTTCTTGCAGAACTGCTCGACGAGCAGCGCCGTACGGCAGAGGAGCTGCGACATTTAAAAACCCTGCTGCAGGAACAAGCAGCAGCAGCGCCCCGCAACGAACACCAATCCGGAAACGACGTTGGGGTGCAATCAAGTAGCAATTCTGTGGAAATTGCGGACAACAACGAGCACCCCAACGTCGTTTACGATAAATCGTCAAAGACGTGGGTGCAAATAGAACATGTAAGTTAACATGTAATGACCGTGTATGGTCATTAACCTCGTATATGAGTAATATATGAGACATTCCATATCAATTCAATCACCCGAGTTTTTAATGTAATCAAAAAATTTTGTCATTTTTAGTTTTAGTGATATCTCGATAACCAAAGCGTATTGTAAATTAAAATTAAGAAAAACGTCGGTTTTTTACGTACTTTTTATATGATTGCTAAAAAAATTCATCAAATCGCGTCACATTCGATTATAGGTTTTTTCTACCTCTAATCTAAGTTTTCTAAGTAAGGACCATCCTCTATTTTCACTGACCCATGATGAAAATGTGCGCAAGAGGGCAATGTGGCAAATGCAGTAATGTGCGAAATATAATTTGAGAATATTTAAAAGGAAGAAAACAACCAAATTATATCTCATACATTATTCGATTTGCCACCTAGCCCTTCTACGTACTGATTCATAATGGGTGAGTGAAGATAGAAAACCTTTTACAAATCTCGGATTAGAGGTAGAAATAATCTATAATCGAATTTAACGCTAATTAAAAAAATGGAAAATAATTATATAAAGAGTACGTAACAGAAATCTGCATAGTAGAACTTTAGCAATTGCTTCCTCATTATTTTTCATTTTTTACAAATTCCTCATACGTTGCAAGCTTGTTTATGCTCTAGACATTTTAACAAAAACTTAAAGAGTCATAGAATGTAAACAGTTCAACCGATTTTTTAAAATTTATATTAAAACCTTATACCAAGGTAATCCGTATGTGGATCAAATCAGAACCCGGTATCTTTTTATCTAAACCAGCCTTCGCGAGGACGCGATTTGTCGAAAAATAAAATTGCCATAAAGTTTGAACGGCTTGAACGCCCATATGTGAAAAAAATTTAAGATTAAACTGTTTAAAATAATAGTAAAAACTTGAATAAACATGGCATGACGGCTTCTTAAAATTTGTTATTCACCAAAATCGAAATTTACCTGCATATCGACAGTTCCTTTGACAAAATTTATCATTGATAATCAATAATCGTTAAAGCATGTCTAAAATTGGAGCCACATGTCTCAGAATTTACAGGAGTTGAAGTCTTTGCAGACATTTAAAGAATAATTGAAATTACAATAAAATTAGAATCATTGTATCGATTCTCGCCAAAAATGGTACAACATTTCAGCCAGATATCTCTTAATTTGCGGAGTTATAGCGTCAAAACGATTTTTCCAAAATTTTCAATATGTTGTAAAATTGGAAAATTACAATTGTACATTTTTTAAATTTTGAACAAATCGTTTTCACCCTATAAATTTCGCACATTAAAAGATATCGAACTGAAATTTTGTACGTAACATGGATTACCATCCAACCGTGATGTGTATCAAATTTAGCGAGAATCGATAGAGTTGTAATTTTATTGTAATCTCAATTTTTCATGAAATGTCTGCAAAGACTTTACAACTCCTCTAAATTCTCAGATACCTGGCTGTAATTTCCGACATGATTTAACGATTATTCATTATCAATGGTGAATTTCATCAAAGGAACTGTCGATATGCTGGTAAATTTCGATTTTGTAGAATAAAATATAAAAATTTGCCGTCACAAAAAAAAATTCAAATTTCTCACAGTATTATCTCAAATTTTGTTCACATGTGAAGGAGTATCATAGAAAAATATTTGATAAAACGCTTCGGGGAAATGGAGATATGACCAAACGAAACGAAATAAAACGGTTTATCTCGAAAACGGATCACCAGCGGTCCTGGAAATTTGGTACTTTCTCTGAAAGGATGTAGTTACAATGTCGCAAAAATCCAACATTTTTTAGGTACATTGAAAAATCCATGTAATGTCTCATATTTGTATTAGTACTGCGAATTTTCGGAGATTTTTTTCTTATAATGCTTTTTTTTCAATAGCAGAATGAGGTACAGCGGGAATTGAAGAAGAAAAAAGAGCAGGAGGATAAGGAGCGTAAGGAGCGGGAGCGTAAGGAGCAGGAGTGTAAGGAGCGGGAGCGTAAGGAGCGGGAGCGTAAGGAGCGGGAGCGTAAGGAGCGGGAGTGTAAGGAGCGGGAGCGGAAGGAGCGGGAGCGGAAGGAGCGGGAGCGGGATCGTCAGGAACGAGAAAGGGAGCATAGAGAGCGGGAGCGTCAGGAATGGGAGCGGCAGCATAAGGAGCGAAAAGAGTGGGAATGGGAGCGGCAAAAGCGGGAGCGTCAGGAGCAGGAGCAGAAGCAGCGGAAGGAGTGGGAGGTGGAGTGGGAGCGGCAGAAGCGGGAGTGGCACGAACGGGAGCAAAAGGAGCGGGAGCAGAAGCAGCGAAAGGAATGGGAGGCGGAGTGGGAGCGGCAGAAGAGGGAACGTATGGAGTGCGAAAATCGCAAGGAGAGGGATCGGCAATTCGAACAATGGGTAGAACAAAAACGCGAGCCGCTGCCGAGGAACCGTTTACCGGTAATGTATACGAGGCATTCCATCCGGTTTTGAACGGTCAAAAAGTTGATAGTTCCGAAAAAATCCTAAATTTTGTCAATTTGCATAATTATATAAAAAGGATTCGGGTAAATTTTTTTGGAATATTCGGTTGACGTTTTTTTTTAGTTTCTTCGAATTTCGATTTTTCCTAAATATCGTTATATCTTAAAAATATAAAATTACAGAGAAAAAATGTCGAGGAAAAAAAAGTCGCAGTTTTAGATAAACTTGTCAACAATTTTTTTAAAGAATTTTCCGAATCGAAAAAAACTTAATTTTCATAAAAAATATACAAAATTTTTTTTTTATTCATTTCGCACAAATCAAAATCAAATTAAAAAAAAAAAAATACGTTGATCACGGAAAGAAATGCTTGGTTAGAACAACCAAGCGCTTGGTTATATATGCGCCACCAAGCATTTTTCTCCATGATGGTAAAACCAAGCATAACGTCCGAAGAAAGATTCGAACCGTCGTAAAAAAAAATGTAGTTACTGTACACACTTCAAAGTATTTTCTGGAATTTTTTGAGAAAAATACAGGATGACATACCGACTGAAAAAAAAAAATTATATTTGTAATGAAAATTGAGTTTTTTTCGATTCGGAAAATTCTTTAAAAAAATGTTTGTCAAGTTTATCTAAAACTGCGACTTTTTTTCCTTTAAATTTTTTCTCTGTAATTTCATATTTTAAAGATATAACGATTTTTAGAAAAAATCAAAATTCTAAAAAACTCAAAAAAACGTCATCCGAAAATTCCAAAAAAATGTACCCGAATCCTTTTTATATAATTATGCAAATTGACAAAATTTAGGATTTTTTGGAAACGATCAACTTTTTGACTGTTCAAAACCGGATGGAATGCATACAATGTTTAAACATTCCTCATTGCTTCTTTATTATATTCAGTCGCTTGGAATCGTATTCTACTATAACCACGTTTATGTTATTTGTTGCAGCGCATAGAAGGACAAAACGGACAACAGGCCCGTCACGAGACGCCAGAGGAGAGGCGACGTCGGAGGCGGGCCGAAAAAAATAAAAAACAGCGCGAGACTCTGAAAGCCCTAAAAAAATTTAAGGAGGCTGTGGAGTCGGCGGGTTTCCTTCAGAAACGAGTGTAACAAAATATTTAATAATAAAACTAATTGTTCTCCACATCAACAGAATATAGTTTGTTCATTCTGTGGCCGAAACCTGCAAATTATCCCATTATCAGTCACTCTTTTTACGAGAATTTTTAAATTTTCATATAGCACAGTTTTTCTGTGACAAAAATACGTTGATGTTTTTTGGTATTGAATTTCCATGAAATCGGTAAAGCGGTTCCGATTTTATAGAATTTTGAATTTTCGAAAAAAATATAATTTTGCTCTAAATCACGTCGATTCTCAACAAATCAACTGAAATATTCTATAGACAAAAAATCAAATACATTGCTGCTACATACCAAATTTGGTGATGATGGGTAAAGTAGTTCGGATTTTATGACATTTTGAATTTTTCTACAAATTTATATTTTCGCTATAACTTCCACAAAAGTTAAGAAAGTAAAACAAAAGTTTGTCCCTAATTAAAGTGAAATTGTAACAATGTTTGTAACTGTGATTTATAGTCGTATGTAACATCGAATATTATTTTTTTTTTATATGTAATGACCGTAAGTACGAACATTCAAAGCATTCAAAAAACCATAACTCTCGAACAGCACGATACATCGAACTGAAATTTTGCACAAACGTGGTGTATTGACGCCTCTTCAGTTATTGGGATTTCTTTCAAAAACTATCCACAGATATTAGGTATTTAATTTGGCTGAAATCGGTGCGGTGGTTTACATTTTATAGAACCTTTAATTTTTTTTAAATTGATTTTATCACATTAACTTTTGCAAAACTTTATATAGCGAGCCAAAATTTTATATGAAAACGAAATAATATTGAGCCGTTATATAAATATAATGTAGTGACATGCGGTTAAAAATGTTAATTGGATGAATGGCACTTTAAATTATTTAAAAAATTGACGTTATCGCTCAAACTTTTCCGACAATTGAGATAAATTGGTTCAAATACACTCTAACAT
Organism: Perithous albicinctus; assembly: GCA_964016905.1. Taxonomy (NCBI): domain Eukaryota; kingdom Metazoa; phylum Arthropoda; class Insecta; order Hymenoptera; family Ichneumonidae; genus Perithous; species Perithous albicinctus. The sequence continues at coordinate 1,890,708 of OZ024696.1, read as the reverse complement.
ATTGCTAAAATGAATACAACAAATTCTGAAACGCTCTAATAACGAAATATTAAAAACAAAATCACAACATTTATTTTTCGTTTTCTACAAAGCTTCCTGAGGAAGCCAAAATTGACTTACGTACTTCCTCATAGAGGAAGATTTGTGGAAAGCGACAAATAATGAGGAAGCAATATGCAAGGTTCTACTTTGCATCCATTTTAGATGTGTAGCTGAAATTTGGCACACAAGTAGACTATTATCAGACAAGGTTAGGGATAGAATTCGACGTTAATTTGTTAAAAATATTTGCTCACCCTGTAATTTTCTCTCTCACAGCACACATTTTTCGCAGTTGCAATTATTTTTTACTCTAAAACTACCATAGCACAATAACTCACTGTCGCAGTGGTATCCAGAATCTCTACAATCATGTAATACAAAAAATGCAAACATATACAATTATACATGAGAATATGCAGTGAACAAAATTTTAAGACAAGAAAATTTAAAAATTCTTAAATTTTTTTTTATTTCTTTGATTTGCGAGGATAATTTTTTCATAATAGAGAATAGTTTTCAGAGGTGCCCTGTAATAAATATATATTGTGCCAAAATGGACCACACCAATATTGATCCCCCATTATTTTTCAATTTTTACAAAGCTTCCTCTACGAGAGACCGAAAATTGACGATCTTTCTAATAGGGATAGTAAAATTAATAAAAAGTGAAAAATGTTCAGGAGACAATGTGCAAGGTTCCACTTTGCAACCTTTTTATGTTTATTTTACTTACAGCTTCGGCATCCGCAGTCTGCCTTAGACAGAAAACCTTCGTCTTAGCAGTTGCAATTTCGTTTTCTATTTTACTAATTGTGGCTGGCAACTTTGCGAATGCTGTGTTAAATCGCTTAAAATTTCGATCTGTCGGGGCCACGCGATCTGTAAAATCGAAGGCCTCTTGGTAAATTCTCTTGGACTCTGTTTTAAAAGACACTGGTTATCGGGCCTATTCTTGCTCGGCGTGATAACATCTCTTTCCCATATCTTGTTCCAGTTGTAAGTTCATTTGTGCGTTCGTTGTTACAAATTTGTAGCAATCGGCGATCGGCCACATCGTATTATTACTCACAAAGCACAACATTATTTTGACTGTTCCCAAGAACTGTCAAATACAATAACATGACTGAAACTGCTCGTTAGTTAGCACCTAGGCAACCCGAAAGCCAATGAAGGATCGAATAAACCGACAAAAATATTCATATCGAAAATGCGAAATATTGTACCTGCTGATTTTTTTAAGAGTGATATAAATTCATATTCTTGTACACTTTTGAGAAATACATTTCTTGTATTTATATAAAACTAGTCAATGGCCTCTCGGCCAAGGATGGGCATTCATTCAATAAAAATATATAATCGTGGTTTTATACGAAAAGAATTTTAAATACATTCTCATTATAATGTACATTCCTACCCCCGGCTAAGTTTATTTTTTGCGTAACAATCGAAAACAGCTTTCCTAAATTGCAAGTGCCGGTAGAATTGCCTCCAACTGATTCAGCAATGCCACAGCGTACAGCATATGTTTCTGTTCGATTAATTTCTCGATCAACTTTCTAATATTTTGCTCAACTTAGGGTAAATCGTGATTGAGGAATATTTGCTCCAGGATTTTGTTGTGATAGGACGATGAAGTGGGAATGAGAGTCTTGAAGAACAACTTCTCCAATATTGGTAATGAAAAATTGGTCATCTGAAAGATAAAAATAAAAGTAAATAAAATGAGGCTCGACAGTTTAATAAGTTTTTACATAAAAATTGAACGTACTTTGTGCGTTTTGATAGTGCTAATTGCCTCTTCGTGAAGCAACGAATCACATGTGCATAATGCAATCGAAATGCCGACCGACTCTGGTCGCGAAAAAACTGCAAAAACGTGGTTTACAAACTACGTGCGCTTCTTTTGTGCTATCGCCATTCCAACAGTCTTAAAAAATACGGAGAACCTTATAGAATCGGCGTCCACGCTCTTTTTTTTATTGTAATTTCTAGAAATGTTTATATCGGACGAAATAGGTGGTGTTGACAGATCGAGCAGCCATATTGATTTTCGGTAAGCTTAGGAAATTACGATTTTCTTTATATTTCAAGCGTTTTCACCCGAAATTCGAGTGGACGCCGATGCGCCTACATTAATAGTACAATCCTGTGCAATTTGAAACATATTTGTAATATATTAACAACGTAGTTTGTAAACTACGAAACCGAACATTTTTACCGACCAAAGTCGGTAATTAAATCTACTCCAGCTTCCCCTTAAGCATTAATGCACAAATTTTGTTTCTTTTATTATGACGGATGTTGTACAATGTCGATTAGTAGAGTCTTATTTTCATTTATAAACAATTTACCTGTTATAGCCGCAATTTCGCGGTTTGTGACTGTGAATGCACGCGTGTCGTTTGCCCTGGACTTCAAAAATAAGCACTCTCTTTTTGAGCCTGGCCAATACTCCTTAACGACGTAATTGAGACGTTGCTGCATTGATTTTGCCTTAAGCACTGCGGCCACAGTGGGGTATGTCAACTGCACGTCCGGAGTGATTTGAGCCTATAAAAATGTATGTTGTAATGCCACATGTATGGGTTAAATTTTGTACCAGATAAGCAATTTTATGATCCTTACTTTTCCGTTGACAGTTTCGAATCCGCAAGTCTTGTTGCGTACCAGTTCGGTGTTTTGTAATTCATCCCGAACTACCTCACGGACATTACTGGCAATGTCTTCGATAAAGTGTGGCATATCCGATACGTCTCCGTGCTGTATCAATTTTTGGCGACACTGTTTCAATGCGGCTTTTAACTTCGTGATTTCTGTTTTTTGTTGCTCACACATTGGACATTGCGCTACAGGATTGATAGATTCGCGCAACTCCTAAGCGATAAACGAAGCTTTGTTTTCATGATGTTTTTTCGTGATTTCAATAGCAGGATGCAAAAAACTTATTTAGAACATCCACAAAAATGTGTGTGTGTGTGTGATGCACAGTAAGGATGCCAAGCGTTAAACTCTTATATTTCTTGCAACTTAAGGTGATGTGGCACATCCCCCGCCCATGTCCGTGATTTTATTGGTGTTTAATCTATTCAGTGGCATACGAAAATAATGGCAAACGAAAATAGAAAAGCTATATATAGCGGCTGTTAATTAATTAAGCGATATCTCCAATTAAAAAAAAATATCCACGTTCTACAATATATCTCTTTGTATGTATATTGTTTGTTTGGTTGTTTAATTGCACACCATAATGTAATTTAGGTTTTAAATCGTTTTTGTAGCAATTGTACGAGCACGCATTTAAAAAAAACAAATCTTTTTTGTTAGTTTTTTTTTCAAAACGATTTTACAACATATTAATTACAAATTGATTAACACTTCAATAACTATGTGGATTTTATACGATTTTTATTTAATTTGCAAAGCGTATCCTCATTCCGGCTGCTATCGCTAAGAGGAGTTTATGCATGCTTACATAAATAAATAAATAGTTTCGTCAGAAAATATTCAGGAATCCGCAATCAAAACGCAATTATTAAGCCACCTGACCTAATGCAAAGCTCCAAAAGCTCATAATTTAAAGCAACCAATGGCTACCGTTGAGTCCTTACCGTGAGGAAGATACCCTCGTGGTGGATTATGATGTTCTTGCATCGAATATAGGTAACGTCACGTAGACGTTATCTATTATTTCCGATTACGTTATTCCTCGTATATAGTATGAATAAAATAATAATGAATAGTGTCGCGAGAAGACTGCTGGTAGTACGATAGGTAAAAATAAAAACACCAAAATAAACCTTTAATATAAATTTATTATAAATATAATTTCACTCTAAATATTTTCACGCTAATTTTTATTATTGTTTGAATGCACGATAACAGTGCGTCGAATCACTATGCAGCGCGAAGGAAGTTCGTCGTGATATCGTGTGCGAGATGACACTTATGAGTTTTCGATAAGAGTGAGAGAGACTGTGTGATATTTCCCGTGAGTATGAGAGGGAACGCTAAATAGCTCCCGTGAACAAGATGGAGAACGCGAGATGGCTCGCGTGAGTATGAGAGAGAACGAATGAGAGTTAACGTGAGTATGAGCGAGAAGGAGAGTGGTATCTCTCGTGCGAGTGAGGGAGAACGCGCACTAATTCACATGTGTAGGAGAGAGAGCGAATGATGATCTCTCGTAAGAGTAAGGGAGAACGCGCACTAATTTCCGTGTGCAGGAGAGAGAGCGAATGATGTTCCTTTGTATAAAATTATCTATGTTTTACCGTTTTTCTCTTCTCTTGATTGTGAATGCACTTTGAGTTTACGTACCGAGTTTTGCTAGTTCTTCTTGCGATTACCTTACGAGCTGTATAGTAACCGAATTGAACTGAACGAGACTAGGTGAGCCGGCGAGTGAGTTGACCGTTAAATAACGTGAGCTCGAGTACGTTGTAAGGATACTCGTAAGGTTGAGTGTGATTCACTGTCACGGCCAGTTGAAATGACACGAATTGTATTTTGAGTAGTTACCGTGAGCAAAGTGAAGTCGAGCTTTCATAAAATGAGCGGTCTTAGAATGAGAGGGACTGAGTAACCGTTTGCGATTTAGCACTTGTTGCTTCTACATCATGCGTTGAAACTACAATGGCTGCCCCCAAGCGTCGCAGCGTGGTCGAGCAAGAAGGACAGGGACGAGCCGCTGAGGGGTTCCGAGGGACCCTTCGCGCCAGTATCGTCTCAAGATGTTGGGCTAAACTCGATCCACGATACGACGACTCGGGGACTGCTGAGTTCAGTCAATTATCTAACCCGACCGTGGTTAATAATTGAACATTCTCCCCGCCATCAGCAACAGAGTTGATGATGATTATGCTGGAGATTCTCGGTGAGTCCATGGAAGGATCGCTAGCTTGACGATCGGCCTCGTGAGCGTTGTGGTGGCGGTTCTGAGTGTGACAACCCTGGTGAGTCCATCCTTGCCGGGATGCAGTTGAGTGACGCGAGCTAGTGGCCACTTGGATGGTGGATATCGTTCATCCGTGAGTAGAACAAGTGAGCCAACTTTTATCTCATGAGATGGATGATGCCACTTTGAGATTGAGAGATGCTGCTGAAGGTATTGAGCTGACCAACGATGCCAAAAGTATTGGAAACGTTGTTGAATGAGTTGCCACCGATCGAGTCGGGTAATGTTGAGATCGAGCAGAGATGGCTCGATTATCGTGGTGAGTGGCTGGCCGATGAGAAAATGTCCTGGTGTGAGAGCTGAGATGTCTTCAGGATCGTCTGTGAGTGGCTCTAATGGTCGTGAGTTGAGTACTGCTTCGATTTGTATGAGTAGAGTAGTCAGTTCTTCGAAGGTGAGCTGAGTCTCTCCGATGGTCCGACGAAGGTGATATTTGACAGATTTCACTGCTGCCTCCCATTTACCTCCCATGTGAGGTGCAGCTGGTGGGATGAGCTCCCATTTTACTCTGTCTTGAGTAAGTGAGTCAGTCAAGTTGAGTTGATCCCGTGTTCCTTGAGTAAAGAGCTTTTTGAGCATGGTATCTGCCCCAATGAACGTTGTTCCGCAGTCACTGCGAAGAGTATGGCAGAGACCTCTGCGTCCAGTGAACCGTCTGAACGCGGCGAGAAACGAGTCAGCTGAGTAGTCGCTTACTACTTCGAGATGAAGCGCTGAAGTAGAAAAGCAGACAAAGATGCAAAGCCACCCTTTTTGAACCTTTGCACCTCTGCCCTTCCACGTTTTAATCGAGAGTGGACCTGCGTAATCCACTCCAGTGGTGGTGAACGGCCGTGATGGAGTGACCCTCGTGGAGGGGAGCTGACCCATGAGTTGTTGCGCTCGATTGCCACGTAACCGAGCACACCTCAAGCAGCGAAGGATGAAAGATCTGATTGGAGCTCTACCACCGATAATCCAAACAGATTGCCGAAGCAGGTTCAATGTGAGTTGAGTTCCTCCATGGAGAGTGCGAGCATGAGCATCTGCGATGAGTAGGTCGGAAAGGTGAGAATTTCGAGGTAATATTGCAGGATGCTTCCCCTCAGTGTCCAAGGGTGAGTTGTCGAGTCGTCCTCCTACTCGGATAATTCCTTGTGTGTCGATGAAGGCCGTTAAGCGAGTAAAGGAGTGAGATTTTGGTAGATGAACGAAGTTCTTGAGCGCAGTGAGTTCGAATTTAAAGTGTGCTGCTTGAGTTGAGCGAATCCAGAATTTGAGTGTTGCGTTGAGTTCGTGTGGCGTGAGTGGAATGTTCACCGTAGTCTGTGGCATTTTCTTGAGTCTGTTGATTGCTCGACGAATTGTTGCCGTGACTCGCAGCAGTCTCGTCAAGCTTGAGTATCTGTGGATCATGTCCCATTGATCCACCGGTTGAGCGGATGCTGCAGAAACAGAGGGCTCCGGTCGCTCCTCTTGGTGAACCTGTGAGTCTGAGAAGAGTCGTTGAGCGGGCCATGAGCGCATTGAGAGTGATAACCATGGGGGGCCTGTCCACCATAGTTGATGCATTGCCAATTGGGACAGAGTTACACCCCGAGATGCACAATCAGCTGGATTTTCCTTGCCAGAAATAAAGCTCCATTCGCAGTCTGGAGTCAGTTCTTGTATTTGCGACACTCGGTTTCTGACAAAGTCCTTCCAGCGTGATGGGTGTGAGGTAATCCATGTTAGTGTCACTGATGAGTCGGTCCAGAGGTAGACGGGTGCACCTGATAGTCCCAGAGTTTTCACAACGTATTGTGTGAGTCGAGCCAAGAGTAGAGCAGCGGTGAGTTCTAAACGAGGTATAGTGAGCTTCTTCAAGGGTGCAACCCTAGATTTAGAGCACACGAGGGTGCACTTTGCCTTAGAGTCTGAGTTGCTAACACGGATATAGACGACGGCAGCCATTGAGAGTTGTGATGCGTCCGCGAATCCGTGAATTTGAACTGTTGAGTGGTCGGTGATCTCAAGCCATCTTGGAATACGAAGACAAGAGACTTGAGTCAACTCATCCTTGAGGTTGAGCCATCGCTGTTGAGTGTTAGATGGCAGTGGGTCATCCCATTTGAGCTTGAGTAACCAAAGTTCTTGCAACAAAACTTTAGCTCTAACGATGAGTGGTGCAAGGAAGCCGAGTGGGTCGTAGAGTTGAGCAATTTCCGAGAGAATGATTCTCTTGGTGAGATTGGACCCCTTGCTTGTTGGATTCCAATGAAATCTGAAGGTATCAGTGTATGTAAACCATGCCAGGCCGAGTAGAGTTGTGCTGCTGTCGTCGAGTTGTCGTGAGGGTGAGGGCTCTGAGTTTTCTTGTATGTTAATGAGCAGTTGTTGATGATTACTTTGCCACTTTGCCAAAGGGAAGCAGCCGGCCAAGCATATCTCTCGTACTTGACGAGCTACCTCGATGAGATCTACCAAGTTATTTGATCCTCCGTAGATATCGTCTATATATCTACCAGAGGTGAGTGGTTGAATTGCGAGTGGAAAACGATTGCCTTCATCCTTTATGAGTTGTTCCAACGTGCGAACAGCCAAGAATGGGGCTGCTCTTGTTCCGTACGTGACTGTTTTGAGATCGTATGGTACCACTTCTCCAGTTGAGTCAATCCACAAAATTCGCTGGTGTTTCCAATCGTCCGGATGTACAAGGATTTGACGAAACATTTTGCTAATGTCCGTTGCGAATATGTACTTGTGTTTTCTCACCCAGAGCAGAACGTCGCTGATGTCACGTTGAATCTTCGGACCGGTATGGAGCAAGTCGTTGAGTGAAACTCCTGATGATGATGGACTTGAGCCATTGAAAACGACTCTGAGTTTCGTTGTTGAGCTGTACGGTCTGAGTACTCCATGATGAGGTAGATAATAGGCAGTTAAATCCGACGATGAGTGAGTTGTGAGTTCCATGTGGTTGAGCGTTTCGTATTCTTCCAGGAAGGTGGTATAGAGTTGTTTATAAGTTGAGTCATTCGATAATCGTCTCAGTAAACGATAGAGAATTCGTTGAGCGGTGAGGTATGAGTCGCCAAGTTGACTTGCTGAAGATTTGAATGGTAATCTTACGATATACCGCCCTGAGCTGTCGCGTTGATGAGTAGAGACGAAGTGATTCTCACACTCTTCTTCATCTGAGGTGAGCACGGCTGGTTTGGAGTGAATGACTTCTTGCTGCGTCCAAAAGGTTGTCATTAATTCATGAAGTTGTTGAGTTGACGTGTCAACAGATGCATGTTGAGCAGCTGCGGTGAGAGAACTTCGAGTTGACGAAACCGGACCGAGAACAATCCATCCGAAGATTGTGAGTTGAGCAATTGGTGAATTATCGTCGAGTTTTCTCAAACCCGCCTTGATGATTTTACCGTATGAGTCGGCTCCAATGATAATATCGATTGGCTGAGACGTGAGGAAGTCTGGATCGGCAAGCTGAAGTCCCTGAAGATGAGTCCAATTATTTTGAGTTGAGACAAATGTCGGTAAGACAGATGTGAGAGTGTTGAGTACGTGTGCATAGATAGACACGCATTCGTTTGAGTGCACAGAGCGCAAGGTGATTTGAGTAGCTCCCCGCGTGGAAGTTGAGATTGATCCTCCGATTCCACTGATCGAGATTCTTGAGTGTTGCTTCTTCAGGTTGATGAGTTGAACTTGCTGATTCTTGATAAAAGTGAGTTCCGATCCTGGATCTATGAGTAGTCGAACGAGATGAGTGCTGAACGGTGTGATAAGTAGAGCTTGGCTTGTAGCGAGTAATACAGGTTGAGTTCGGCGTTGAGTTTGCTCCTGATGAGCATTGTTGAGTCATGGCGTTGAAGTTGACGAGTGAGACGTGCTTGGCTCGGGTGGCCTTGAGTCCTGGTGAATCAGTGTGTGGTGTCTTGCACCACACGTGCGACATAGCTTCTTGCTATTGCACGAGCGCGATGAGTGGTGCCCGAGACAATTGAAGCACAGTCGCTGGTCCTCAACTAGGCGGTTGCGAGCCGTGGATGATAGCATCCTGAATTTTGAGCAGAACACGATGTAGTGATCTCCTTGGCAACAGTCACAAGGGTAGCTAGCAGTCTTTTGAGTTCGTAGAGTTTCCTGTTGAGTCGTTACTGCGTTATGAGCGCTTCTTGTTGAGGGTTTGGAGTAGTGGGATTGAGTCGTCAATGGTTCAACCTTGGTGGCCTCGAGGCGTTCGAGTGCTCGAGCTCTTCCGATCAAGAAGTTTTTGAGTTGATCGAATGTAGGGAACTCGGTTGACGAGCCGAGTTTATTCTCCCAAGCTTCGCGGGTGGTTGAGTCGATCCGTTGAGTCACCAAGTGGACGAGAAACTGATCCCAGTGTTCGATCGGGGATCCGAGTGCCTGCAGCGCATTGAGCGCCTCTACGATGGTGCTGAGCAGCGCTTGCAACGCTGACGCGGAGCGAGACGGAAGCGCTTGGAGCTGGAATAATTTATCCAGATGAGTCGAGATGAGAAGTCGCTTGTTTTCGTACCTGGCGATGAGTGCTTTCCAGGCTGAGTCAAAAGAGTCGGCAGCGACAGGTAGTGTAGAGATGAGCTTCGCGGCGGATTCCTTTACGCAACCCTTTAGGTAGTGCATTTGAGCGACCTTGGAGACAGCGGGATCGTTGATTATGAGCGACGTGAAGAGATCCTTGAATGACGGCCAGTCTGAGTAGTTTCCGCTGAACTCCGGCAGAGGAATCTCTGGTAGATTTCGTAGGTGAGAGTTGCCGATGAGTGAGGTTGAGCTTCCATGATGGCTGCTGTCCCTCGGCGTGGGGGTGAGCTTGGTGCGGAGCCTTGCGTAGCACTGTTGGATGCAGCGGTAGGCCAGGAGTGCTTGATCGAATACCTGCTCCGTCATGTATCGGTGACTGAAAAATTCTTCGGAACAAACGTTGCCGAAAGCCTCGTGTTGTCGGTTGAAACACTCCCAAATTGCCTCGAGTTGAGTTGATTCTGAGTCGAGCTCGATGAGTGATATTTTCTCGACGGAGAAATGCCCAGCGCGAGCGAGAGATTGCTGGATATATGTGAGCCTTGAGAACTGAGAAACTATGCTGAATTCCACTCGAGGATCGAGAGATTTCGGTTGAGTATTTCCAGGTGTGATGTGAGCAGGTTGAGTTGGTTCCGGTGTGGTGTAATCCTCTTCCTCTTGAGGGACCTCCTCCGTCCAATCTACGACAACGTCCGCTTCGAGGACGCTTCTCCGCGGCCTCACCTGGGCGTCGATTGACGGCGACGGCGGTGTGGTAACGACCGAGCCCTCATCATCGGTCGTATGGTCTTTGGATGGAGGGTCCTCGGCGCTCGGGTCGACGGGAGTCGTGGTTCGAGATTTTGAGCGCGTCGTGATTCCACCGGCGGGATTCTTTGAGTCGGCCATTTCAAGATTATCGGCGGGGTATGCTAAACACTGCACCGAAGAGTCTGTCGAGCACTGAGCTACCGAGTGTGTTCACCACTGCGAGAGAGAGAGAGAGTCTTCGAGTTGAGGCAATAGTTGGCAGGGTATGCCAGCCACTGCGCCGATGAGTCTGCCGAACGCTGCGCCACCGAGTCTGCCAATCGCTGAGTAAGAGTATTTACCGAGAGAGGCACTGATTGGCAGGGTATGCCAGCCACTGCGCCGATGAGTCTGCCGACCGCTGCGCCAACGAGTCTGCCAATCACTGATTAAGAGTATTTACCGAGAGAGGCACTGATTGGCAGGGTAGGCCAGCCACTGCGCCGGCGAGTATGCCGACCACTGTGAGAGAGTGTACACAATAACTTTCTCGATGAGTTGAAGAGATAGAGAGCGCACGAGCGGAACTGTTCAAAAGAAAAGAGTTCAAAAACAAAACTGAGCGCGCACTCGCGATGAATTGTTCAAAAGAAAAGAGTTCCAAAAACTGAGCGCGCACTTGCAATGCATTATTCTAAAAAGATGAGTTGAAAAAAAATAGAGAGCGCACGCGCGGAATTGTTCAAAAGAAAGGAGTTCAAAAAACTGAGCGCGCACTCGCGATGAATTGTTCAAAAGAAAAGAGTTCAAAAAACTGAGCGCGCACTTGCGATGAATTGTTCAAAAGAGATGAGTTGAAAAAATGGAGAGCACACGCGCGGAATTGTTCAAAAGAGTTCACACGATTCACTTCACCCCTAGCACTGAACGATCCGGCTCGAAGGACCAAAAAATGTCGCGAGAAGACTGCTGGTAGTACGATAGGTAAAAATAAAAACACCAAAATAAACCTTTAATATAAATTTATTATAAATATAATTTCACTCTAAATATTTTCACGCTAATTTTTATTATTGTTTGAATGCACGATAACAGTGCGTCGAATCACTATGCAGCGCGAAGGAAGTTCGTCGTGATATCGTGTGCGAGATGACACTTATGAGTTTTCGATAAGAGTGAGAGAGACTGTGTGATATTTCCCGTGAGTATGAGAGGGAACGCTAAATAGCTCCCGTGAACAAGATGGAGAACGCGAGATGGCTCGCGTGAGTATGAGAGAGAACGAATGAGAGTTAACGTGAGTATGAGCGAGAAGGAGAGTGGTATCTCTCGTGCGAGTGAGGGAGAACGCGCACTAATTCACATGTGTAGGAGAGAGAGCGAATGATGATCTCTCGTAAGAGTAAGGGAGAACGCGCACTAATTTCCGTGTGCAGGAGAGAGAGCGAATGATGTTCCTTTGTATAAAATTATCTATGTTTTACCGTTTTTCTCTTCTCTTGATTGTGAATGCACTTTGAGTTTACGTACCGAGTTTTGCTAGTTCTTCTTGCGATTACCTTACGAGCTGTATAGTAACCGAATTGAACTGAACGAGACTAGGTGAGCCGGCGAGTGAGTTGACCGTTAAATAACGTGAGCTCGAGTACGTTGTAAGGATACTCGTAAGGTTGAGTGTGATTCACTGTCACGGCCAGTTGAAATGACACGAATTGTATTTTGAGTAGTTACCGTGAGCAAAGTGAAGTCGAGCTTTCATAAAATGAGCGGTCTTAGAATGAGAGGGACTGAGTAACCGTTTGCGATTTAGCACTTGTTGCTTCTACATCATGCGTTGAAACTACAATGGCTGCCCCCAAGCGTCGCAGCGTGGTCGAGCAAGAAGGACAGGGACGAGCCGCTGAGGGGTTCCGAGGGACCCTTCGCGCCAGTATCGTCTCAAGATGTTGGGCTAAACTCGATCCACGATACGACGACTCGGGGACTGCTGAGTTCAGTCAATTATCTAACCCGACCGTGGTTAATAATTGAACAAATAGAAATAACAGTTTTAAAGTAGGGGAGAGGGCTGTCTGTGCCACGAGACATTGTGTGACAGTCCCTCTTTCAGGAAATCTAAAGGCTGCAAAATTCGGACTTTTTTGTTGTAATGTTGGGCTCTGAATAATATTCATTCTGTCCATTAATCATTGAAATATACCGCTAGAGAGCTACACAACAAATGAAAATGTGATTCGGGTAGGGCAAAGTAAAAATTTGCTCCACTTTGTTTTTCGTTATAAAATTATATAAAGCCTTTTTTTACCAATATTAGTAGTGAATCTACGATACTTATAGTCACAGGTAACTACTAACCGCTATTATATAAGCTCAAAATGTTCGAAATCGTCAAAATTGCCGATAAATATGAGCAGGGCCGTGAGGGGTCCTCTGTGACACATTTTGTTGCAGTAAACTTGTCAGTTTACTACAACAAAAGTGTCAGGGACACTATAGCCATATGTGCCACTAACAACTACGATGTTATATGATTTTAAGTTCAGTTGTTGATTTTAATGGATAGCAATTACTGTTGAAAACTATTATCGTTTGGCACAATCGCATCATGGTTTGTCAATTAACAAACCGTTGATGCAACTATGACGGAAGTTACTGTTTGCAAAGTGACAAATGACAGGTTAACTATACAAACTGCTGCTTATTAAACATTATTTGAACTCTAAATGTTTCATAATTTACCAAAAATGTGGAGTAAACAATTATACAAGAGTATATAATCTTCTTTATTATATATCATACACTACCCCATGCAATATACTAGACGTCACAGACGACCTCTCATGCCTGCACATTGGACCCCATACTCGAGGTAGAATGGGACATTCGTAGGTTTTCAAAAAGTGGACATTTTTTTATCACATTCGATTATATTGTATATTTACTCTGATTATGAAATAAAGTACACTATATTTGGGATCGATTACATTCATAGATATTTTGATTCTATGACAAAAAGGTAGTCTAATGATCCTTCGAAAAAATGTGGTACAAGTAAGACCAACTCTACCCTAGTATATAATCGTGATATGACAGAATAATTACAACGGAGCTGGGCAGTACGTTAAAGATATGAATGATTGTTCGGCATTTAAAATCCTTCTTATTAATGCTTGAAAATGTTTTCTTAATACGGTTTTTACACTTTTTTGCAACAACTGGTTTTCAGCAAATTAGTCCCGGTTAAAATCTTAATCTTTGAAGATATTATATCTTTAAGCAGTATATGTATTTACTCACAATGGGTGGAGACGCTGAAACTCTACGAACTGTCAACGAGGTAGAGAATACCGATGACGGCATTCCGTCTGTTTCTCCATAGTTAAAATCGAACGAATGGAATGGAGTCTCCTGTATTGGAGGACTCAATGGTCGTTTGGATGGAGGGAACGGTTCGTTTTGTTCGTCATCAGTCGTTCGAGGTGTCTGCAAATAACACATATCTAGCACTTTCAAAGAAAAAGCTTTCATGTAAAATCTATTTTCTAAACTAAATTTTGTTCACTCATTTTCTCAGATGTTCATTAGGTTGTATAATATATGTATATACTAGGGGTCATTTTGGCTCGCGCGCTCTGCGCGCTCGCATGAACAATTGAGGCCTTAGACCATTCATATGTCTGAAACTCCTATACATAAAAAATCGTATTTACTTACGATGCGTCGCGACGCTGGAGCAGTAAAACCTTTCGATAAAATTGAGGTTTCAGACAACGTGGATAGGGCTTTTCCGTCACAATTCGGGTCGAATGAATTGGTCGAAGTCCCTTCTAATCGAGTACTTGATGGTAGTAACAATGGCTCGCGTGATTCTCCTGTTTTCTCCTTACTCGTTCGACGAGGCTACAAATAACGACACATATATTTAGGGCTTTTAAAGAAAAAGCTTTCCTGTAAAATTTCGGACTACCATGCTGTAAAGAAAAACTGCTTAAAAAATTTGCAAGCGAAAAATCTACATATATGCTACCAGCATTTTGTACACTACAGAATCGATAGTAAGTACGTTAATTTCCATATGTTCAAACCTTATGAGTAAAGCAATAACTCTCGGAAATTTCAGGATATTGGGCTGATATTTAAAAATTATGTTTGAAAAGAATCAATTGAGTGGTTCCAACTTTATGCTAATTTCAAGGTTGAAAGAAATGTGAATAAATGTTTGAACTCTTCTAAATTCTGAGTTATTAGGCTGTAACTTTCTACGTGAATTTACGACGGAAAAAAAAAAGATAATTATGATTGAAGCAACGGCTGCTGTATTGGAACCTTTTGATTTTGATAAGGGAATATCAAAATATTTCTGTCACGAAAAAACATTTTTGTTCAATTTTGCTATAGATATGACTCAAATTTGGTTCACCTGTAGACTGTCATTGAGATTTATATGTAAATATCAGGCAAATCGATGACAAAGTAAAAGATTTATAGCATTTTAAATTGGTTAAAAAAGGCATATGGCCGAGCTCGCGTAAATTACGAGACGTCGGGTTATGAGGCTTTCTGCACAAATCGGTTAACACTGAACAGTTACTGGTATACAATTTTGGAAGGATCTATCAAGCGGTTCATACTTTAAAAAAATATAAGTTTTTGAGTTTTTATTTAGATTGTTGATTCGTTCAGTTGCCCAAATGTAATGCCAATAAACTAGTGTATGCACCATTTAAACAAACATGCAAAGTAGAACGATGCAAATTGCTACCCCTATGAGGAACTCCTCTATTAAGGGGACAAAGTCACCTAAAAAGGCGCAACAAAAAAAATCTGTAAATGATACCCGTCCTTTAAAAAATGTTACATTTAAACCTCATTAAGTACATAATAAGCATTATAATTCTGCAATTTTGTCATCGTCATCAAAAATGAGGGAAAAATGATCACTTGTCGTAACTTTCAGACCAAACCGGTGAACCAATTTTAGTGTTTGATATCTTGTTTTATCTGTCCACGAAAGATTTACTGTAATCAATTGTTTTGTGAGTTTTTAATAGAGATGGTTTTATTTACACATTTAAAATCATAGCTTTGTCATAAAGACTTGAAATAAAAAATCCTATATTCAATCCAGAATGCCCTCAACAGATAAAATAACACATCGAACACTTAAATTTGTTCATCGGTTCGCTCTGAAAGCTACGACAAGTGAAACATATTACTTCTAATCTCACACCATTCGGGTGCACTGTATGTCTTTACAAAATTGCAAAATTGTAATGCTTGTTACGTATTTGATGAGTTTTTAATATAAGATTTTTGAAAAGAAATCTATAATTTCCAAAAAAAACATCTTATGACTTTTTTTAGGTGACTGGGTCCTCTAAAGGTAGTTCAATGATGAACAGCTGTTTCAAAAAGTGTTTATTTTTATTTATTTATAAAAAGATAAGAAATATACTACGAAAAGCAGCGTAGGTAGAGAGAAGATGTAACATTTGTTTTATAATAAGTAAGCTAACGTAACTTGTGACAAAGTAAACAATATACTTTGATGGGTCGAATAGCTTGTCATGAAGCTGGAAAGGGATTTCCACTCTCCTATAGTCTTTTTTCTCTCTAGCCTTTAGAAGGTGTTCAAAAGCTCTTTTCCTGCAATTAAATTTTCTATTTAAGAATTTTTTTCACTGATTCAACGTAAAAATAAACTTTTGACGGTCTTTTTGTGTCGCCACATAGCTTCTCGATGGGATATATTGTTTTATATACACATATAAATGATTTCATAACGAAATAATAGGCATTGTTTAACTTCAGCCAGTCATCATGGAACTACCTTAATGAAAATATGGTAACAATAAAAAAAATGCGCAACTCACAAAATCGATCTGAAGGGCATTCTGGTCCATTTTATTTTTTACTGAACTCACAGCCTCATTCAGCTCTTTCTGTTGAAATTAATCCTCACAATATTAGTGAATTAATATTCTATTCATAAAATAATCACAAGTCTTGTTGTCACCCCATTTTATACCAATTGTTAAAGAAATCTAATAGCCACCGGGATTGAAGGACAATGCAGCGATTGCCGATTTGGAAGCAAGCTTTAATACGTTGCTGGCTATATTGCTAATCAAATATAAAAAGTTAGGGACAAGAACACTGCAATTGATTCCATATCCCCTTATATATCCAATAAACATATGAATAGGATGAATGCGAAAATTAAAGTCCCTGTAAAAAATACTTGACAATCGATAGTTGAACATACAAAATATTTCTAAATTCTGAATCCATCAATATAATTCTTCCATACGATAAAGTAGGTCGCAATTGATAGAATGTTGATTCAACGGGGGTGCCGCGTTTGGCCACAGACCGATTGTGCACGACCGGATAGTGCACATCCGTGTTGTGCACGCTTTGATGGTGCACGTCTTAGTTGTGCACAACGACATTGTGCACAGTTTTTTTGGTGCACAAGCGCGTTGTGCACAATTCCATTTGTGCACAGCTGCATTGTGCACAATCTTTTTCGTGCACATTTATGTCGTGCACAATTTTTTTGTGCACAACTGTTTTTTAAAAAGATTTTTTGTACACAACCACATTGTGCACAAGATTTTTTGTGCACAACCACATTGTGCATAATTCTTTTTGTGCACTACCACATTGTGCACTTTTTTTGTGCACAACTACATCCCTAGTGGGTTCGACCACCACGATTTTAGTCCGAAATCACTTAAAAAAACAGCAAAAACCTGTGTTCCATGCACTTTCCCGCACAGCGATTCACCACAAAATTACTGAGCGTTTTGATCCTGGCGCAGGTTGTTCTGCAATTTTGTTTACCACAAAAACAACGTTGTGAATTTCGGAAATAAAAAAATGTTTCTGCGTTTAAATTTGAAGACCGATATTATACACTCCATTTGCAAATAAAATCCGACTTTCCACCCCCACCGACCAGATGCTAAAATACGAAGACCGACTTTATACACCCCAATTTCGGATAAAATCTGACTATAACCGAATCCTATAATAACCGAATCGCTTTTACGATTTCGGCCATATTGAATACCCAATTATCTTAAGCATATATGTAGTTATAAGGAGTTATTTTACTTTGTAATTGAAATTATAAAAAATTGGACCTTCCACGCCCTTTTTCAGAAAAGTAAAAATTCTACAACATTTGAAATTATAAAGGAATTTACACTTACTTTTTTTGCCACAGCCGAGATCCTTTGATTCTTCGGCTTGCGTTTCAGGGATTCCCGATTCATTGGGGAGAAAGTCAGGCGTTTAATACGCGGTATTCTTTTATTTTGTGTGATACGTCGCTCCAACTGTGCCCTGTCATCTGTAACAAACATATTATGAATTAAAAGAAGCTCGAAGTACACGGGGCATTCTATATTGATTCGACCTGGGTATGACCGTTGACCTCTCGAATATGAACCACCATTTTTTTATATTATTGCTCTAACTCTAAGAGGCAACCATAATTTTTATTTAATTTGATACGTACCTCCTTTAGCTACAATTGTAACGGCCTTTCCAACTTTTCCTACGAAGACTCGAAGCGTCCTCGTTCTTCCGTTGTCGGCTTTTTTTAATAACTCAGAAGTAGCTGGAATATCATAGACATCGGAGTTATTTTTTGCCAGAAAGATTTGCCGCATCTCAACCACCAGTAGTGAGTTTCTTCGGTCGTCAATTCGGACGAGACAAAACGTTTGAGCTGCCATTTTTTAATCTGAAAACAGAAATAAAGATATGAGGTATTTAATGCCGACCCAATAAACGTTTAAACCTGACCCCTTCCAATTTTCGCGATAAATTTTTATACTATTGTATATACTTTACAAAAACACTGTCAACGTTTTATATATTTTGCAATCATTGCATCGTTGAACCAAGTGACAAAAAAAAGAAGAAATTTACAAAAATTTTAAATTTTTTCTACTTGACCAGCAGCAATTTTTTATCAAGGAAAAAAATGTTATGTGTGGAATTGCTACACCATTTAATTTTTACGATTTTTAGGTGAATATAATTTATAAGTGAATAATATTTATCACCTAAATAATATTTAGATAAAACAATTATCACTTGTTCTTACCAAAAAATACTGTCCCATAAAAAAATGTAAGGTCAAAAATTAAAAAACTATAGGTCTTTCTCGAAAAAACTGACGAGTTGGACCGTTTTCGAGAGCTCGGGTGAGATGGGCCTTTGTTCCTCTCAGGCGTCGATATTAAATGTTGACTTCCGAATTTTGCCCATCATTAAGCGTTACGCTTAACGATGGTCGACTGCGTGAATTAGACATAGACAGTAGACAACGAGAGGTTCTTTTGTTTGACTTCCGATTTTTTTTTGTCCGAGATAGACAAAGAAAAACCGCCATTATGAAGCGTATTCATGCGAAAACTTGTATGAATTAACGGGAGACTCTTTTGTTTTCCTTCCGAATTTTTCACAAATATTGCTACGATATTTATCGAGAAATAGTACTTACCACAGATTTTAACGATGCCGGCCGGCATGCGTAGAGGTCGACGCTGAGAACAATGGATGCAAGCAGTAGCACGCCGCGCACACAAATCAACCGGTGAATACGAAATGCCGAATGCAGCCGAGTGGCGCGAAGTGGTTTCAATATCAAGGGATAAACGCCGGCGCCTAACTTCACTCTCACAGACCAACGACGTTGCCGGTTTACGGATTAGATCGGTTCCTCACGAGGTGTATTTTTCTGAACAACCAATCACGTTTCATGTGAACATCATCCTCCTCGTTCGCCTGGGAGTCCAGAGACAATCAGATTGGACGGCGCAGTTTGCGCGTCGATTTCTTTCTCAAACATTACGCGTTTTGTTATCTCCCGGCGATCATTCGGATTAATGTGTTCTTGATGTACGAAAAAAAAATGACGTTACAGTCGTTACAATATCAAAGTGCGTGGTGACTATATTATAATGTGTTTATTATTTAATCTCGTGCTACTTTCCACTCCGGTCTAACACCAAGCGAAAATCAACTGAATAATTGTAAGTAACGGCAAATATATTGTTATTGTATCGAATGTGATCGGATATCCTATAACCAATAAATAAAATTTGATACAATTTGTAATACAAAGACGTGGATTTTTTGTGGAAGCCAAAATTGAACAAGACACTTTATAAAAGTGGCTTTGCTATATAAAATAATGAGGAAACAATTTGCAAAGTTCTTATATTTACAAGGTCTTAATGGTTCTGTTTATAGTTAAATTGGATGAGTAACTGAGTGAAAAATATAAATGTTGACAAATCATTATAAGAATCAAAGAATACATTGAGAAGTACTGATAAGAAAAAAATAATTTTTATTGTATGTACATATGTTTACTTAACTATAACAAACGATTCAGTAAAACATATTTTTATTATTACTATACGAGTACTCAATAATATAATACTTACCTGCGGAATTATATTCACAGGTGTTATATTTGCTGGTCTTCAAATGGATGAAGCTTCTTCATCTACCACTAAGCATGGACAATCTCGCTGGGCACAGTCTAGAGCCGCAGCTAAACAGATAGTAACCTATCTTGAAGTAAATTCACAGGATAGCTTGTGCTTAAACTTACCCTTACATTTTGAGGTACGTAAAACAGTAATTTATAATATATTAAAATGCAGTTTGTATAAGATAATGTTACATATTAGATTGGTAATAATCCCTTTATTATTTTGATTTGATGTCAGCTCAATTTTTTCCATAATGTGTCATAATGTAATGTTAACTGAGAATATCAAAATAACTATCTTATTGCTATGACAATTTCTGTGTGTTAAAATGATTAATATTTTATAATGAGAATGCGTAGAATTTGTTTATATTACATTTGAAGCATTTGACTGCTGTACTAAATCATTAATTGCCTGTACTGGCTATTTGCATTTAAGTGTGTCTGTTCATTTCAGACCAAAGCATAATAACTTTTTAATCACTCTACAAACTAAAAATATCCTTTTTGCCATCCGTAAAAAATTTCACATTCCAGGTAAAGTATTAAAAAGAGTTAGTATTCTATTTTGAGATTTAATACAAAAACTATGTCTCAAATATAGAAGACACGCAATTTTCTCTCTGATCCATTAACTCCTTAAGTAGTTTTTCTATTTTCAGATAATGCTGTTTTGCATAGTTTACATGCAATGAGAAAGTAATAACTTTTGATAGAGACTTTGATAGGTATTTTTGCTGAATAAAATAAAGTTTCGACATTGAAGTTCAAAACAAAACACAAATTCCCTTCGGTACTTCACCTGAAATGTGAAAATCTGATGTTTTTTACATTTGAGGTAAAGTACTAAAAGCAATGGATAGTTCGTTTTCAATTTCAATACCAAAACTGCATTTTATTCATAGAAGATACACAGCAATTTTCAGTGTGGTCTGCAGCATCTTCCAAAACTTATTGTGTTTTCGGAAGATACAGACAGACAGATGGAAATGAATGAACAGTGTTTTTGGATTACAGGACACTTAAACCATGTATTTTTTTATACCACAGATTTTCACCAAAATCTGAAAGTTATTTTTTTGTTTGGATTGCAATACTTTCTCTGTCACATACTCAGCATGTGATGAGAAAATAGAACTGCATAAACATCATATCGAGCATGCTTATCTAGTTAAAAGTAAAAAATATTAAATAATAACCGAAATAATACAATGAAAACTCAAAAATTGAAATATCAATTTTTCATATTGAAAGGAAAATGGTATCGTTTTTTTTTATTTCATTAATTCCTCAAATCCTCTCAAATGGCCCTAATATTTTTTTATTTTATTGATATCACTGAAAATGACAACTTTGATTTTTGCACGATTTTAATTTTTTGCCTTTCTTGATTTATAAATAAAATGAAATAAACTATTTACAAAATACTAACTGTAATGAAAACATTATAAAAATAGTACAAATATCAATAAACATTACATAGCGAGTGTGTTTGTCTAGTTAAACATTTAAAAAATTGAGTATCACTAACCTAACTAAAAGAAATTTGACTGCCGTATTTGGTGAGCTTATGAAATATAGCAAATCAATATTTATTTCTAAATAATATGATTTTTTAGTTTATAATGTATAATGTCAATATATACTTACATAGATTTGTAGCAAGTGTACGTTACGATACATGCTTCAGGTATTTTCAGTTTATTTTACAACTTTCTGAAAGTGTAGATGACTTCCAAAAAGCTTATTTTCACATGCTCGATTGCTATTGCTATTTTCATTGCACATGCTATTGCTTTATTTACGCTCGATATGATTTTTATGAATTTTTGGATTGTTTTCATATTAAATCGCGTTACAGAATGATATATTTGGCCATACTATTTTTGTCAAAAACATGTTTTCAATTGAAATTAAAAAATTTCAAATCGTAATTTTTTTTTTAGTTTTCAATGCAGTATTTTGATGAATTTTTCTAGTAAGATTAAAAGTGCGTATTAAGTGAAACTTGATATTTTTTACTTCTTTTCTTACTGTATCGCATTCGGACAAGGGAAGCTGCAGACATCTTGGCCGATGATATAGTCGGCTTCATTTTCACTGAGTTTCTTTCTCATAAACATTAAGTAACAGTTGGAATTTAATGTCTTCCTCACAATGTGATGTAAAGTTTAAGTTGCATTGAGTTGTACTAAAAATGTTTGATTTCATCCTAATTCATAGAAAATGTTGTTAGTTCCATGAGATATTTTAAGGTTTTGAACTGACATTTTAGTTATAATTTACATTTACATGCAGCTGTGGTATCACGTTCGTAAATTTCAGATATTTCTTTTATTGCTCGTTACAGGAGCCGAGCTCTTCAAAGGTAGTAAATACGTCACAAGGGATTGATCAGCCAGGAACCAGTGCAGGTCAATACAGAATTGATCCATTGTCCCAGAGCGATGGCGATATGCAAGATGCTGAAATCAATGAGCCATATAATGAAAGCAGAGATACTTTTGGTTTTCACAATATGGAAGAAGTTGTCACAGAACAATGCGAAAGGCGCAGGGAAAACAATAATGATACTGATAATGACGATGATGATGCGGACGCAGAGCCAAATGAAGACAGTGATACAGATACTGAAGAAGACATTGAAAATAGAAGAACAAAGAAACCGTTCATGAGCAGTATTTTAGAAGATCTAGCGATACCAGTTCCAACCAAAAATGATGTCACAGCAAAGGATCATCTACTGGTTGTCATAGCAGCGTCTGTGAAGTACCATTGGACGTACGAAGCGATGATGCTTATGTTGAACTGGATTGATTCAACACTTCAATATAGTAATCTACCAAAAACTAAAAAAAGTCTATGGTCAGCACTTGGAAGAAATGATTCCGTCGTTAAACGTCATTATTACTGCCAATTGTGCAAAGACGTTATTGGCGAGGGAGTTGTGGTGTCACGTGTGTGTGAATGTAAGAAATGCGGCCCTAATACATCACGCGATAACGTAGCATACTTCTTAGAGATCCGCCTTGAAGCTCAGTTAAAGGAACTGCTAAAAATTCCAGGTATGCAAGAATCTCTGTCCTATAGATTCTCGCGTAGAAAAATAGATCCTGATGGCATTGAAGACATCTACGATGGAGAAGAATATAAAAAACTAACTGAACCGGGTGAGTTTCTTGAAAACCGATGGAATTTTTCATACACATTTAATACGGACGGGGCTCAGGTTTGGGAATCATCGAAAGCGAGTGCATGGCCAATCTTCGTTGAAATTAATGAATTACACCCTCAAGCACGGAAGAAGCATACTCTGTTAGCGGGAATATGGGTAGATACTGCTCATCCGATTGCCAACAGCTTTATGTTGCCTTTTGTACGGGAAGCCCATAAACTTCATCATGAAGGGATAACCTGGAAACCTGACGGTATCAATGATGTCGTTAGCAAATTCCTACCAGTGATATTCTGTGCAGATTCGCAAGCGCGTTGGGAATTTTTACGGTGTTCCCAGTTTACAGCCGAATTTGGATGCACATTTTGCTACGCATCCGGAGTGCCAACACCAGAGGTGAGAAATCAACGAAGATATCCCGCCGGATCAGCTGCTGACATGCGTACCGATGAAGAAATGAGAAGGCATGCGGAAACAGCCTATCGCACGGGAGAGAGACAGTTCGGTGTTCAGGGACCGTCGATAATTAGTCGTCTTCCCGGGTTTAATATAGCGACGGGCGTCGTGGTAGAAAGTATGCACAACCTATACTCAGGCGCTATAAGGCAACATATTCGGCTACTTCTTGAGAACTCCAAGGAAAAATACTACATCGGGAATCCGACTCAAAAAGCGTTAATTGACGAACGCTTATTGTCAATCAAGTTACCCAGTTGTGTATCAAGATACCCAGAAAGTATCGATAAGCACCGACAATACAAAGCTTCTCAGAGGAGGAATTTCTTATTGTACGGACTCCAATGTTTCGAGGGCATTCTGAAGCCGACTTACTTAAAACATTTAGCTCTACTGTTCGAAGCTGCGTATATTTTGAATAAAGATTCCATTTCATCGGCAGATTTAAACAAAGCAGAAGAATGTCTTGCTAAGTATGTGGAACTCTTCCAAGATATGTTTGGTATGGCTCAAATGACGTACAACATCCATCTGCTTACTCATCTATGTCAAACTGTTCGCAAATGGGGTCCTCTCTGGGCACATTCGGCGTTTGGTTTCGAGTCGATGAATCGTAAAATTATGCAGCATATCACGAGTCCCAAGGATATGCCGTGGCAAGTGTATACACGGTTTTTGATGCACAGCTTTATACAAAACGTGTGTTACGATACGACACTAAGAGAGGAGACAAGAGCGTTTATTTCTAAATTATTAAAAACCGCTACCAACATTGAGGATATACATGCTCCTCAAAATATCAACCATTTCAAAGGACTCGGAAAAGGATTAGTAAGGGAACCATTGATGTCTGAATACCGTCTACTTGAGCGAACTGGTTTTCACTGCCGTGAATTTACTGTATATAAAAAAGCTAAAATTAGTGGTGTGGAATATCGCTGTGAAAACTTTAAACCGAACACAAAGTTTTCAAATTCACTCGTTTTTTGTGATTCTGTAGGCTTCGGGCGGGTACTCGCAATAATAGATTTTGTTTGCCGTGGAGAACACGTCCAAGGCATGTTTATTCGATCCTTACGTCATAAAAGCTATGCATTTGGAACCACATTCATCTCAAATATAAGAGATGAATCACCTCGTACTGTATTTGTAGGCGTAAATGATATTCGAGGACCGGCATTGGAAGTTATTACAACGTGTGGCCATCGAGCAATCAGATTACCTAATACTTGGGAAACTGATTAACCATGTAAGCAAACATTATTTTATGTAAAAAGAAGCTATTTTCCGATAAAACCATTGTTGGCATATTTATTTTCTATTGAAATAAGTCTGCAATTTATATTTTATGCACTAAACTGGACACAAGTATACACAATTCACTTATCTTTATTAAAAATCCCCATGTACCCAATACAAACCGCCACCAAATACTTTTATGTACATTCAATTGAACGTTACATAAACGCATTTATGTAATTATACATACACATTGTATTATTACATAGAATTATATTAAAATAGTATAATTCTATGTAATAATGTAATAATAATATAATAAGACAAATTATATTCTTACTATGACAATTGATTAAAGTCAATTGTCTACACAACTGTCCTGTATTAATTCTTAAATTTTTCCTTATGCACACGATCGTCATAACAAATCATTTGATATATAATCCCACGGAACAAAGACAGTTTGGAAGAGTCTTGAATAAAGTTTCAGCTAACATTGCATTGTTGAGTCAACGAAAAGTCGACTCCTTCCTGTCTGTGAGTGTGCCAAAAAGGCGGAAAAGTGAACTGATAATCGACTTAGGATTACCCGTTACAATTGCATTCGGTTGAGTCGACAAAAAGTCGACTATTTCATATGTTTGTGAGTGAAACTGCGACCGAGTCAACCACCAGTCGACTTAGGATTACCCCTTCAAATTACATTCAGTCCAGACGACGAAAAGTCGACTTTTTTTCACGTGCTTGAATATGTTGGAGTTCAGTTGAGTCAACCGCAAGTCAACTCGGGATTAATCGTTGGAATTGCATTTGGTCGGGTCAACGGAAAGTCGACTTTTTTTTCATGTGTTAAGTATGTTGATGCGCGGTCGAATCAACGGCAAGTCAACTTAGGATTAATCGTTAGAATTCCATTTGGTCGAGTCGACAAAAAGTTGACTGTTTTTCACGTGTTTAAATATGTTGAAGCTCGATTGAGTCAACCGCAAGTCAACTCAGGATTAATCGTTGGAATTGCATTTAGTCGGGTCAACGAAAAGTCGACTTTTTTTCACGTGTTTGAATATGTTGAAGCGCCGTTGAGTCGACCGCAAGTCAACTTAGGATCAATCGATAGAATTGCATTTGGTCGAGTCAACGAAAAGTCGACTTTTTTTTCATATGTTGAGTATGTTAAAGCGCGGTTGAGTCAACCGCAAGTTGACTTGGGATTAAAAATCAAAGTAACACTGCGTCGAATCTACCGAAAGTTGACTTATAATATGTATTTTAACCTGGTGATTTTCGGTCGAAACTACCAAAAGTCAACAGTCGAGATGTGCAAAAACCCGACCCAAGGTCAACCAAATATCAACTATCGACCAAATGTCGACGAAAATTTGACTTAAAGTCGACTTTTTCCACGGTCGACCTGGTCCACTAGGGGGTGCACCATTCTTAACTCCTGTCCGTGCACTGTAGATTCGTTTCCTCGGTACTACCGGCTTAACCGGCGTGTAACAAAACCAGAGACTCCGCGTTATAATCGATTGCGTATTTATCTCGCGATAACTGTCGGACTCGAGTCGAAGTAACTGTAATATATTTTTGTTAATCGTTTGAGCATATAATTATCGAATAAAGTAGAGTTTTGTTATTTTGTTTATTAGAGATACTGCGTTCGTGTATTAATTTTGCTTGCATGTCCCCGAACTGCACCCCTTTCCAGCTAGTCGGCAAGAAAAGACCAAGAAGGAACCATCACCAATTTACCCCGGCTATCGGGTATAATAATAGGTGGCCTGGCGCCCAGCAACAACGAGAAAGGTAAAATAAGTGAAAGTGCGTGAAAAGACTTTGCATAAAAATTGTGCATTAACAAACATTGGGCGTCGTTATATTTGGTCGGTTGCCCCTCCCCCAGTCTCCGAAATACTGGTGCGAGGAGCCCGTCACAAAGTATAATATAAAGAAACGAAACAATATTTTCTATAATGCGTCGCGCGCGCGTCATTGGGTGCTTTTTTGCATACGTGCACTTGCAGCCTACAGTCCATAGGAAAACGATGAGAATGACCTGGAAAGATAGAAAACTTACTGCCCAGTACGCGTCACCGGGACGTCTCTGAGAGCTTCTAATTATTCTAATTAATTCACGAAACACAAATAGTTCCTAAACTTAATGGGCCGGAGTGAAGGCAATAAAGAAATCACGCACAGCAATTATGCCGATATAAATTCATTTATATCCGGCGAGTTTAAATAGCATGCATCGCAGGCCATTGACGAAACAACGAACTTTCCTGCAGCTAATTTTTGTTGGCCTCCATCTCCATACTAACGTGGTAACCAATGAGGCATGCGGTAACCTTTGTTAGCTATGTCACTTAATCTTACGAGAACAAGCTCGCCATCGAGTTCAGAACATTTGTAAATGTCGAAGGAGGATGAAGGAATCGCAATATCATAAAACGAGATGACGCGAGCAAACTTCCTGACCACCAAGTGAATTTCGTCATCCCGGACTATAATGTTACAGACGACAACAATAGACCCGTCCTTCGTAATGCAAAAACTGTCTCGTTTCGTTGCCGCAAGAACGAATCGCTTACATTTGGCACGACGATACTGCTTTGGACACAGATTGAACCCCTGCAAAATATCAGCCGGAAGAGGCCCATCGCTATGCTGATTGAGGGCTACAGGTGTGCCGGATGATAACCTGGACGAGTGCTTCTCAATCCATCTGGATTGCTCAGCACGTCGATTCGCGATTTGCTACAAGCTGTGGTCTGGTTTTCTGCAGTAACCTCAGAAGATCTTCATGTTATTCTCGTACAGAAAGGCGGAATATACCCGTCAATGGGACCGAGCAACTTAACGTCCTCGACAAGATGTAGCAGGTAATGAATATTGTAACTTGAGAACTTTTCACCATACAAATTTCTGCACTGGCTCACGAAGATGTGCAAAGCCTTTTCAGCATAGAAGAGTTGATGTTCCGATGGACAAACCGACGCTAAAATACGCAGGGATGCGTGCAATAGAAGAATTTGTTGCAGATGGTCATCGCCGACGATCTCGTCGAAAATTACTGGGCCTGTATGGAGTAAAATTTGTCGGAATTGGGTAGCTTTATAGGTATTGTAATATGCTATCGATACTGGGCGACGTGAGAACTCAGTCGGACAATAATCTGCCAAACATTCGAGTCTCTCCGAAAGAAAATCAATTTGCTGGGAAGACAGCTTAGCCACTACTGCGAACTTGCCATCAACCATCGCCATTAGCATCCGTTTCATCACGCCAGGACATACGAGATGCATATACTCAAAAGGTACTTGTCGCACCATATCAATGGGAAGAAGCGATAGAGGACTATCATCTTCCTTATGGTGACCCTCATCGATTTTTCTGCGGTATTCGTCGTCGGTTCGAGGAGTATTACCGAGGCTTGCGAAGGACATTCGGCCGTTCACGTATTTTCCGGAAACCTTACACTTGGAGCACGGATTGTACGAATTATGGCCCATGTGGTTGAGGATGTACGCCCTTGCAGGTGCGTCAGCAATCAGCGCCCTAAAAGAGATAGGAATTCTTCTTCCGGAATACGACACACCACCGTCCACGATTAATGTGTTCGGCTCATCGATGAAGAGCTTTAAAAAATTCATCGCGCTCTTAGGTTTTTTTAATCCTCGATATACACCGATTATTTCGACTTGAACGTGATCAACGTTCATGATTCTACACTGAATGGGCCAAGTTTGATACTTTGAGGTCTTCCCTAGTGTGGCTCCATCAGTACTAATATCGATATTGAGGATGGAAGGAATTTCTGACGGTTTCATACATTTGAGGAGACGAACTCCACCAGTCTCGAACCCTAACTGAAGATACTGACCCGGCTCAACATCCACCATCGGCGACGGTCGATGTTTCATGGCCATGAGGGTTTTAGTCGAAATCGGAAGGGAAGTAAAGCATTCATGCTTACGTAATACACCAAGTATACTGTCACCTCCTTTCTGGCTTATATTATTTGCAACAAAGCACGTTGCAATATCTTCAGCGAATGTAGATGCACCTACATCCATAGGTGCAACAACATCAGGAGAGAAAATAGGGGGAACTACATTCGTAGCGACGGCTTCGTCATCTTCGTTAGACGACAATAAAGAACAATTGCTATAATAACCGTTGGCCTCATGTCCCGTTTCATCATCAGAAATATCGTTCAAGGAACCATCTACTACATCTTTATCGACCTCACTAGTTGAATTCGCTTTCGGTAGAGAACTGACAGAGTTGACGGATGTCAGTATGGATTCAATCGGTGGCCTTGTTTGCAGTCTGTCAATAACGTGCAATGGATCAGAAAGCTCGGTTGAGGGAATTAAACTATTTTGCCATGCGCTTCTTATTCTACGCTGCTGCCAAGATCCTAGATTGGCGAATGGCTTACGGCCACGTGAACTAGACGTAAGGCGCTTCATTGTTAATATGGACCAATGAACAAGTTAAAAATGAAGAAAGAATGAGTCAGTTGCGGTTCATTTTTTCAGGATTCGTTATTATCGACAGTCGATTATTGTTGCATTGGCGACATGGCAAAATTAGCAAATAATGACTGGATTTTTTTAAAAGTGAATTTGAATTATAAAGAGCCTTACATTACAAAAAAAAACATTACCACATTCTCTCGAATATTACGTTAAATTAATTATAAAAAATTTTCCCACTCAAAATAATAAATAACTGAAAAAATGCAAAAAATTCAATCAATCGAATTTGTTGTCATCGACAGTCGATTATTATTGCGTTGGCGAGATGGCAAAATTAGCAAATAATGACTGAATTTTTAAATTTTTGCCAAGTGAATTTGAACTATAAAGAAACTTACATTAAAAAACAACTTTTTACCATTCTCTCGAATATTACGTTATATTTATTGTAAAAAATTATCCCACTGAAAATAATAAATAGCTGAAAAAATGCAAAAAATTCAATCAATCGAATCAAAATTTGAAAAATAAAGTCAAAATCCTATATGGTTTGTCGTGCGACCAAAGCAGGCAAAGAAAAGTGTAGCACCGATCTAATTGTCTTCACCTCTGGTGACTGTCGCTGACGCCGATGTATGCTCGCTGTTGCCTCGCGGTTTCAGACCAAGCGAGTGAGTGAGACGCAGCAGTAAATGATAATGCGCGTGCGAGAGACAGAACACACTGCAACAGTAGAGTGAACTACTCGCCTCGTGCGCTGCTTTGCAATCCGCGAGTACAAAACAGTTAATTTTTTCAGGATTATTTGTCATCGACAGTTGATTATTATTTCATTGGCGAGATGGCAAAATTAGCACATAACGACTGTATTTGTTTCTTTTTTTTGTTAAGTGAATTTGAATTATGAAGAATCTTCCATTAAAAAAAAAAAATTTTTACATTCACTCGAATTTTACGTTAAGTTAATTATAAATAATTTGTCCCACTCAACATAATAAATAGCTGAAAAAATGCAAAAAATTCAATGAATAGATTAATTTGTTCGTCCTCTAGCACCATGCCGCCGCATGGCATGAAATAACAAGGGAGAAGATCTCTGGGAAGATCGCGTGCGACTGTGCATTTGTAATAATATATATAATTGTGATGTCCGAGGGTTTTATATTCAATAAAATACGCTTTACTATGGACACGATTGATAATTTTATTATGAATCAGAAATGATAACTTGGCGTGACCCATGTAGCTCGCACGACGGCTAGGCGGAGAAGAACGATGAATTCCCGTTCCACAACGAGCTTAACTCTAGAGGGCAGCACAACCAATGCGTCTGCGCATGACATTCTGGGAAAATGCTACTTCCGGCATTCAAATATACCACAATCCTTCCCACTAGTAATGAAATCTCACATCAGTTTTCTGTTTCATTACGATAATTCAAAATACATTTTTAAAATCTATTAGTCTTCACACAGCTACATTTTAATCAGTCATCACACGTTTTAGTAAACGCCCACAAGCAATTACATTACTATTTGCCATTAACACACAATTACAAATCAAGAATCTTCCTGGGCTTAGGTACCGTAGACAAACGACGAAGTATCGACGCAGCTGAATCAACAGCTTTAATCTCACTTTTATTACTCGAAGACACGAGTTTCGCAGAATTATCTGCCACTGGTAATTTTTCACTTGTTTCCGACACTGACTCAGTAATTTGACTAGACTCGACGCACTGATTCTCGCTCTCACTAGATGGAATTACCACCTTTGAATCACTCGAACTTAAATTTAAGTTACAGGGTCGCAGCTGATCTGAATGACGCTTCCACACACGATTATCGTCCGTTCTCACCGTGAAAGTCACCGGAGTAATTTGCTCTACCACTTTAGCCTTACGCCAATCGTTCGAGCTGTAATCTTTCGCCATCACTACTTCATTCGTCTTACATTCTAATTTTCTATTTCCTGGGAAATAACGTCGCTGACTCAATTGCATACTCTCTACAACTTTACGAATATCTGGTCTGACTAAATCCAACTTAGTTCTAAATTTCCTTCCTATGTGAAGTTCTGCAGGACTGCAATTTGTAGAGCAGTGCACAGTCGCTCTATAATGAAACAAGAACTTGCACAACGCCTCGTGTTTCGAATTGCCGGCCTCACGCAGTAACTTAAACTTCCTTTTGAACGTCTTAACCGCATTTTCCGCTGCTCCATTTGAAACAGGATGATACAGCGCCGTACGTATGTGCTGAATACCATAGCTTGCCAAAAAGTCACCGAAAATCTTCGAACAGAAACTTGGGCCATTATCGGTTACAAGCTTCAACGGAAGTCCCCATGAACTAAAATATTCTTTAAACGCTCTAATAGTGACTTCCGAAGTAATATCACTCATTTCTTTTACATCCAACCATTTGGAAAACGCATCAATAATAACCAAATACATTTTACCCTCCACGGGACCCAGAAAATCAGCGTGTAACCGATGGTTCGGTCCATCTGGCCATTTCCATGAATGCAACTCAGATCTCGGTGGATTTTCAGCAGATTTCAAACAAATTAAACATGATTTAGCAACATTCTCAATGTCACCATCTATATTTGGCCACCATACGTACGAGCTCGCAATTGCCTTCATTTTCACAACACCAAAATGAACACAATGAAGTTCCTCTAACAATTCTTTACGCACACTCCCGGGAACCACAATTCGGTAACCCCACAAAATGCATCCTTCCTCCACAGTCAATTCGCGTTCTCTATTTTTATATACCTTAAACTCCTCCTCAACTTTTTCCGGCCAGCCACTAACTATGTATCGCCTAACTTTACTTAATATAGGATCTTTATCAGTCTCCAATTTGATATGACTAGCATCTAACGTTCCTACATCCTCAGTCACAAAATTCAAGTACGAATAATCCTCAGCCTCAACTGATTTATCACTTTTAACGATTGGCAATGGAACTCGCGACAGACTATCAGCTCTACAATTATCAGTACCTTTCACGTGTTTGATCTCGAAAACGTAAGCGGCCAAAAACACTGCCCACCTCTGTAGTCTACTCGCCGCCATTTGCGGGATGCCTTTTTTCGGTCCAAAAATATACACCAGAGGCTTATGATCCGTTTCTAATATAAACTCACGACCATATAAATACTAATGGAACTTCTTAACCCCAAACACTAAACCCAGAGCTTCTCTATCTAACTGTGAATAATTTTTTTCCGCTTTCGTCAATGCTCTTGAAGCGAAAGCTACAGGTCGCTCTTGATTATTGGAATAAACGTGCGACAAAACTGCTCCTAAACCAAAAGGAGATGCATCACACGCTACTTTAATAGGCAGATTTTCGTCATAATGAACCAATACGTCTGACGAAATCAAACAACGTTTTGCTTCCTTAAATGCCTGTTCTTGCTCGCTTTTCCATTGCCACTCTACATTCTTTTGCAATAACTTATACAAAGGATGAACGATTTTTGCAAAATTGTTTATGAATTTGGAATAGTAATTCATCATACCCAAAAATGCACGTAGTTGAGTTAAATCAGTGGGAACTGGCGCATCTACTATCGCCCTAACCTTGCTTGAAGCTACATGAATTCCGGTAGCATCTAGAACAAACCCTAAAAATTCAATTTCATTCTTTCCAAACGCACATTTCTTTTTATTTGCCGTCAAACCGCAATCTTTCAATCGCTTTAGTACTGCACTCAACCTCTCATTATGTACAGCCAATGTAGGGCCACTAATCATAATATCGTCAAAAAAACAAACAACTCCCTCGAGACCATTCAAAACTTTTTCAATTTCCCGTTGGAATAAACCTGGAGCAGACGCTACGCCAAAACACAGCCGCTTGTATGAAAACAGACCTTTATGCGTAGTAATCGTGACTAACGATCTCGATTGTTTATCTAACTCGAGCTGTTGATAAGCCTGTGACAAGTCAAGTTTCGAGAAACTCTTCCTCCATTTAAACTCGACAATAAATCCTGAATTTTAGGCACTGGATAACGATCTATTTTCAGGTTAGGATTAAGTGTCACCTTATAATCCCCACAGATCCGAATTTCCCTATTACTTTTCAGAACTGGCACTATCGGAGTAGCCCATTCACTGCTCTCCACCGCTTCCAAAATGCCTACATCGACTAATCGATTTAATTCCTTTTCAACTTTGTCCCTCATCGCATACGGCAATGGCCTCGGTTTGCAAAAAACTGGTTGTACATTCTCCTTGAGATGAAGTTTGAATTGCCCCTTTGTATACCGTCCCAATTCAGATGAGAAAACTGATTCAAATTTCGTTAAAATTGAGTTAATGTCCCTTTGACCTTCATTCTCAATTAAACCAATACCCTGATTCCCGTTAAAACTCAAAATATTAGACATTGGAACTTTCAACAAATAGAACCACGTTCTTCCAACGAGTGGTGGTCCATCCCCCGGTAACACAAATAGTTGCAATATCGAAACTTCCCCTCCATATTCAACCTTCACGTCAATTACGCCTAAAGGCTCAATAAAATGTCCCGGATGAGTTCTGAATCGTCGCTCAGTTGTTTTCAATTTCAACAAGTTCCATTCTTTTCTCTTATAAAATTCTTTCTCCGAAATAACTGATACATCTGACCCTGTGTCAATATGAAAATCTAACGTTACACCTTGAACTTTAATAACCATAGTAATTGGAGCAATAGAATACATTATATCTGCAATTTCACTACTTTTTTCTACCTCTTCCACTAAATGGAAAAAATCGTCAAAATCTTCACCTATTGTGCATACTTCGCCAATAAAGTTTTGTCTACTTTTGTCATTTTTCCCTTTACAAGGTCCTTTATCTTTTCCATTTCCCTTTAATTTACTAATTTTACAGACTCGAGCTAGATGTCCTTCTTTTTTACAAATATTGCACTTATATTTACAATCTGATGAACGATAATTGGGCTTTCCACAGCAGTAATATAGAGTGATGTCCTTGTTCCTCGAAGACCGTGACTTGTACTGTCCCACGTAACTGACAGACTCGGCTTGGCTCTTTGACGCAGCACCCATCTCCGCTACATCCTTTGACGCTGCTTCCAACGCATGAGCAAGTTCAATTGCTCTGCTGTATGTCAGGTTTTGCTCACCCAACAAACGATTCTTGATTCTATCTTTCTTGAGGCCCCAAACAAACTGGTCACGCAGACTTGCCTCAAGTCCACTGTCAAAATCACAATAGGTAGACAATTTTTTTAGGTTAGCCAAAAAATCTTTAGTGCTCTCACTGTCCCCTTGACGGCACTCTTTGAACTTGTAACGCTCTGTAATAATGCTCGGCTTTGGCTGCAGATGATCCTTCATTATTTTATTCAATTCTTCAACCGCCTTACTCGCCGGCAACATCGGAATACAAAGGTTACGTAATAACGCATATCCCTCACTACCAATGAGAGTAAGAAAAAGCGACACTCTCTTTTCGTTCGGGATATCGTTAGCAAGAAAAAATTGTTCTAACCTTTCTACCCACATGTTCCAGTCTTCTTGCAAACTGAACTCCTTGATATGACCAATTCTGCCAGTGACGATGGACTGCACCGGCTGACGACCCGCTTGCTGCTCTCTAAGCACTTGTGCCCGCTGCTCAATCAGTTGCTTCTTCTTTTCTGCTAGCTCGGCTCGATCTCTTTCCAATTCTCTACGTTGTCTCTCCAACTCCGCCATCATAGCCTCGCCATCTTGGCCTTTCGACATTCTTTTTGCCGCAACACGCGTGCCACTCCGAAATCCAGACACAAAAAAAAAATATCTGAGCGATCCTTTGTCACTCAAAATTACTTTTTTATCCTCGTCGCCACTGTGATGTCCGAGGGTTTTATATTCAATAAAATACGCTTTACTATGGACACGATTGATAATTTTATTATGAATCAGAAATGATAACTTGGCGTGACCCATGTAGTTCGCACGACGGCTAGGCGGAGAAGAACGATGAATTCCCGTTCCACAACGACCTTAACTCTAGAGGGCAGCACAACCAATGCGTCTGCGCATGACATTCTGGGAAAATGCTACTTCCGGCATTCAAATATACCACAATAATAATGTACTTACATTTTCTTCTTCATTGCTTCCGCTGAATAGAGATGCAATGACGTCATCTATCGAGTCATTGTTCGACATCGTGGGCCGTCCGTTGGTTGATCTCGATATGACAAGATGCGTCACCGTCTCAACGTCGAATATTCACTAAACCCCTGAAAAAAAAAACCTGAAAAACAAAAGCACTTCCGGGTAATGCACAAAACGGAAACTAAATATTGCTGAAGCAAGAAATTGCAATCGAAACACTCGCGAAAAAAACACCGCTACAGTATATGATACGCGCGGCTAGAACTTCTTGAGAGAATTGAGGAAATATGATCGAATGCCGTGCTGAGTACCCCTCTCGACCGGCGAGATTATGTTACGTCCGATATAACAAAAATAATATGCCCTGTCTTTGATCGTAGCTACGGCTAATTGGTCAGGGATGCGAGCGATACGATTTGATTTTCTACTGAGTTTACTGTTTTAATTTCGTGGGATCGTTTTTTGGAACGTATTTACTCTTCAAAAATTTAATAGTAAAATCTATTTTCTTCAATTTCCAAAGGTCAAAATTAGGGATAATATTGTTTGCTTCTAGATGTTCAATGGTAAAATAAGCTTGGACTTGTTGTTTTTTTAATGGGATGAGGAATGCCTTGGTGTTGAGCTACGATTTTTCTAAGTGGGTATTTTCTACCACCGCCACGTTGTTTTCCCATCAGAATAATATAGATAATAATTTGATTATAAAGAAATAAGAGACTTAGAATAATTTCTGAGTTTTGAATTTAGAATTTGCTATGACTCCGCTCTTCCGCGTACAGGCAGTTGTTATTAAAACTCAATGAAAAAATCTACAACACACACAAGAAGAAGCTAAACAACTTAAGGAACCAAAGAAATAGACAAATACACAAATTTAACCACAACACAAATGATTTTCTAATCACATTATACTCACAAAGAAATCAACAAAACACAGTAAACAACAATAACAACAATACATGGACTACAAACTACAACCTAACACACACAACACAAACGACAACTAACCAAAACACAATTAACAACATTATTGTTGTTAAACTTCGACGTATCGACCTAATTTTTATGGATGGAATTTTTGACACGCGTTCTCGGGGTCTGAGACATCGGTGTCGAAGATTCTGATGTTATCGACATTCCTATACAAGAAAGTTTCAAACATATTTCGAATCCCTGATTTTTAATTTAGTTCGCTCTAATTGCTCCACCAGTTCATTAAGAAATGATGGAGCAACCAGAGCGACCCATTTTTTTACAATTAAAATAAATCGTGAAAAAATATCGCCACAGCCCGGGTTTGAACCGGGAACCTCGGATCACTAGTCCGATGCGTTACCAATTACACCACCGTGGCTATGGCGACATTAATTCACGATTCACTTTAAACTTTAACGTCAACTATGATTTTAAGAATTTGTTTTTGGTTTTTGGTCGCTTTTTTTATAACATTATTGTTGTTAAACTTCGACGTATCGACCTAATTTTTATGGATGGAATTTTTGACACGCGTTCTCGGGGTCTGAGACATCGGTGTCGAAGATTCTGATGTTATCGACATTCCTATACAGGAAAGTTTCAAACATATTTCGAATCCCTGATTTTTAATTTAGTTCGCTCTAATTGCTCCACCAGTTCATTAAGAAATGATGGAGCAACCAGAGCGACCCATTTTTTTACAATTAAAATAAATCGTGAAAAAATATCGCCACAGCCCGGGTTTGAACCGGGAACCTCGGATCACTAGTCCGATGCGTTACCAATTACACCACCGTGGCTATGGCGACATTAATTCACGATTCACTTTAAACTTTAACGTCAACTATGATTTTAAGAATTTGTTTTTGGTTTTTGGTCGCTTTTTTTATAACATTATTGTTGTTAAACTTCGACGTATCGACCTAATTTTTATGGATGGAATTTTTGACACGCGTTCTCGGGGTCTGAGACATCGGTGTCGAAGATTCTGATGTTATCGACATTCCTATACAGGAAAGTTTCAAA
This sequence comes from Perithous albicinctus, assembly GCA_964016905.1. NCBI lineage: Eukaryota > Metazoa > Arthropoda > Insecta > Hymenoptera > Ichneumonidae > Perithous > Perithous albicinctus. The sequence continues at coordinate 1,853,455 of OZ024696.1, read as the reverse complement.
CATATTTCGAATCCCTGATTTTTAATTTAGTTCGCTCTAATTGCTCCACCAGTTCATTAAGAAATGATGGAGCAACCAGAGCGACCCATTTTTTTACAATTAAAATAAATCGTGAAAAAATATCGCCACAGCGTGGAGCAATTAGAGCGAACTAAATTAAAAATCAGGGATTCGAAATATGTTTGAAACTTTCCTGTATAGGAATGTCGATAACATCAGAATCTTCGACACCGATGTCTCAGACCCCGAGAACGCGTGTCAAAAATTCCATCCATAAAAATTAGGTCAATACGTCGAAGTTTAACAACAATAATGTTATAAAAAAAGCGACCAAAAACCAAAAACAAATTCTTAAAATCATAGTTGACGTTAAAGTTTAAAGTGAATCGTGAATTAATGTCGCCATAGCCACGGTGGTGTAATTGGTAACGCATCGGACTAGTGATCCGAGGTTCCCGGTTCAAACCCGGGCTGTGGCGATATTTTTTCACGATTTATTTTTATTGTAAAAAAATGGGTCGCTCTGGTTGCTCCATCATTTCTTAATGAACTGGTGGAGCAATTAGAGCGAACTAAATTAAAAATCAGGGATTCGAAATATGTTTGAAACTTTCCTGTATAGGAATGTCGATAACATCAGAATCTTCGACACCGATGTCTCAGACCCCGAGAACGCGTGTCGAAAATTCCATCCATAAAAATTAGGTCGATACGTCGAAGTTTAACAACAATAATGTTATAAAAAAAGCGACCAAAAACCAAAAACAAATTCTTAAAATCATAGTTGACGTTAAAGTTTAAAGTGAATCGTGAATTAATGTCGCCATAGCCACGGTGGTGTAATTGGTAACGCATCGGACTAGTGATCCGAGGTTCCCGGTTCAAACCCGGGCTGTGGCGATATTTTTTCACGATTTATTTTAATTGTAAAAAAATGGGTCGCTCTGGTTGCTCCATCATTTCTTAATGAACTGGTGGAGCAATTAGAGCGAACTAAATTAAAAATCAGGGATTCGAAATATGTTTGAAACTTTCCTGTATAGGAATGTCGATAACATCAGAATCTTCGACACCGATGTCTCAGACCCCGAGAACGCGTGTCAAAAATTCCATCCATAAAAATTAGGTCGATACGTCGAAGTTTAACAACAATAATGTTATAAAAAAAGCGACCAAAAACCAAAAACAAATTCTTAAAATCATAGTTGACGTTAAAGTTTAAAGTGAATCGTGAATTAATGTCGCCATAGCCACGGTGGTGTAATTGGTAACGCATCGGACTAGTGATCCGAGGTTCCCGGTTCAAACCCGGGCTGTGGCGATATTTTTTCACGATTTATTTTAATTGTAAAAAAATGGGTCGCTCTGGTTGCTCCATCATTTCTTAATGAACTGGTGGAGCAATTAGAGCGAACTAAAATTAAAAGTCAGGGATTCGAAATATGTTTGAAACTTTCCTGTATAGGAATGTCGATAACATCAGAATCTTCGACACCGATGTCTCAGACCCCGAGAACGCGTGTCAAAAATTCCATCCATAAAAATTAGGTCGATACGTCGAAGTTTAACAACAATAATGTTATAAAAAAAGCGACCAAAAACCAAAAACAAATTCTTAAAATCATAGTTGACGTTAAAGTTTAAAGTGAATCGTGAATTAATGTCGCCATAGCCACGGTGGTGTAATTGGTAACGCATCGGACTAGTGATCCGAGGTTCCCGGTTCAAACCCGGGCTGTGGCGATATTTTTTCACGATTTATTTTAATTGTAAAAAAATGGGTCGCTCTGGTTGCTCCATCATTTCTTAATGAACTGGTGGAGCAATTAGAGCGAACTAAAATTAAAAGTCAGGGATTCGAAATATGTTTGAAACTTTCCTGTATAGGAATGTCGATAACATCAGAATCTTCGACACCGATGTCTCAGACCCCGAGAACGCGTGTCAAAAATTCCATCCATAAAAATTAGGTCGATACGTCGAAGTTTAACAACAATAATGTTATAAAAAAAGCGACCAAAAACCAAAAACAAATTCACAATTAACAACAACAACCACATAAATAATACAATCACGAACAGTAACACTAGAGACACCACTCCAAAAAATAACACAAAAATCATCAATCAAAACACTCATAGAATACACAACAACAAACATAACGAACAACAAAATGAACAAACTGATCCATTCAAAGAGATACAAAACCACATACAAAATGATAGATCACAATCTACCACAAACAAATGGTTAATAAACCTATCTAACACTACAATACCAAAACACATAGAGATATTCCTGTCGTTAGGACCAAAATTTTGCTTACCCTATATGAAACAAAAAGAAATAAAAACCACAACACACAAAATCATAACGGAATTCGAAACTAATGCACATCTAATTGAGAAAGATCAATTAGACATAGCGAGAGGACATTTAACAAGTATACTACACTACACATCTAACAAAAACTTAAAAAAAGACACAGACAAAATAGTTAAAGAAACAAGAGAATTCCTAAAAGCCCATCCCGAAATAATTATAACTAGAGCTGATAAAGGAAACACATCTGTTATTCTTAATAAAACAGATTATATACAAAAAACACAATTACTCCTCAATGACACCACCACGTATAGAGAAATTCAAAAAAACCCTTGCACAAAAACTGAAAACACCATCAAGAAACTGTTAGACAGATGGCTGGAAAAGAAAATCATAACGGAATCAACATACAAATACATAAAACCAGCATGCAGCAATTTAGCGAGGTTATACACTCTCCCAAAAATACACAAAGAAAATTTCCCACACAGACCAATAGTATCCTCAATCAACTCTCCAACCCATAAAATAGCATACATAATTCACAAAATAATCACAAACAAAATAAAGAACTACAAATCAGAGATAAAAGATAGTTTTGAATTAAAAACACTAGTTGAAAGTGTTAACCTCCCTGACAATTTTGTTCTCATCTCGCTAGATGTCACATCATTATACACCAACATCCCACTTAATCTTGTCCTTGATAGTTTAGAAAAAAGAAAAAACATTTTTAACAACGACACACTTATAGATGAAATAAAAAAAGCAATAGATATCATAATGCACTCCACCTACTTCACCTTTGATAATAAAATATACCAACAAACATCCGGTTTACCGATGGGATCACCACTAGCTCCAATACTATCAAATATAGTAATGATCGATTTAGAAGAAGCATGCTTAGAAAAACTAGATTACACACCCCCCATCTACAAAAGATATGTTGATGACATAATCCTAGCACTACCGGAGAACAAAATTGACATAACACTAAAAACCTTCAACTCATACAACACGAAACTACAATTCACCATAGAAAAAGAAATAAACAACACTATCCCATTTTTAGATATCTCACTCATAAGAACAGATAACAAAATCATCACTAATTGGTACAGAAAAAAATCATGGTCAGGTAGATTCATGAATTTCTTTTCCAGCCATCCAAAACAACAAAAAATAGGCATTATATACATGTTGGTAGATAGAGGAATCAAACTGTCACATAAAAAGTTCTGGACAAAGAATCTAGAACTAATCGAAAAAACACTCATCACTAACTGTTATCCCACACAGTTAATAAAAAAACACATACAAAAGAGACTAACAACAATCACACAAAACAACACAACGCCATCACAAACAACAGAATTCGACACCACTAGATTAATGAACTTCCCTTACATAGAACAAATACACTACCCACTTCTGAGATTTCTCAAATCACACAACATCAACATGGTCAACAATAACAAAAACAACATTAGCACAATAACAGGAACAACTAAAGACCAAATCTCTCCTCTATTAAAATCTAAATTAGTTTACAAAATCCCTTGCAAAGATTGCACAGCCACATATATAGGACAGACAAAACGATACTTAAAAACACGAATACAAGAACACAAAAATAGTCTCAATCATCATAACTCAAACCACACGGCCCTAGTACAACATCACCAGAATACACATCATACATTTGATTTTGATAACACAAAAATAGTTACACAAGAAACATACCTAAACAAAAGACTACTATTAGAAATGATACATATTAAAATAGACCAACACGCAATAAACTTCCGCACTGATATATCTAACCTTAGCCAGATATACAGCTCAATATTATAATGTGAATTGGAACTAACTCATGAAGAATCAACATAATAACAAACACAATTTAATTTTATCCCCGAACATTTTTAGAGAACTTTTACATAATAACATAATAATAATTCAGACTAACTCCAAGTTACATTATATTATAATACATTTTTTATAAAACAAAACTAATCAATTTTAAAATCTGACTAACAACAAGAATTTATATATTGACTAAACAAATAGGAAAAAAATTATTTTTAGTTTTTCTAAATACACTAGACAACGTATCCCTGGCTAACGTTATGATACTATCCCAACGAAAATTAGAATAAACCAAATTAGATATAAAATAGATAATAAAAAAGCAAACATTTTTAACTATAATTCTAAGCTTAGATATAAGTCGATATAAGTTTAAATTAAGATATAAGAAATAACAAATTCTATGGTCACAATACCATTAACATAAATTACCAAATTACCGACAGATAACTGATTCCGCCTTTAAGTACACAGAAAAACTCGCGCTGCTAAAATAAGACAATCAACCACAGTCACATCGATCGATCCCGCTACATGATGTAGCACAATTATAAAACCGGATTCTCCGGTTAAAATACCTTCATATTGCTCAACTAACATCTAAAATCAACCAATAACTACTGCAATCGGTAAATATCAATAATTCACAACCACATACATAACACAAATACCAAAAAAACCATAACTTTTAAACCATTTCGACAGATCACCGAAACATAACCTCAAAACATCAAAAAATCTGCTCTTCCATTGACAATAATTTAACCGGAGAATCCGGTTACCAGATTTCACCCGACAAACAAAAAACAAACTCCTGGGTTAATATTTTCCGTTTCAATATTGCTCAACAACGATATCGACGGATAAGCCTTTAAAATTAAATGGCAATAATTAACTTAGAAATTTGTACAAATGTAAGTACACCAGTAGGGGAAAAAAAATGTGCTGTATTCATGTTAGAAAAAACTTTTTTTATTATTATTTTTGTAAAAAACCTTGCAGTGTCAACCGACGAACATCCAACAAAATAAATGATTCTGAAGATGACTCTGACCAGAGTCGAAACGTAAAAAGGAAAAAAGAATTGCTTTCCTAAAAAGGCCGCCTAAGCCGCAACTTCCCCACACAAAAAAAAAAAAAAAATAGTTGTTATTAAAGTTAAACGCTTGCTACAAAACCGCATTCGTTAACTATTTTAAACTGGATCTGTCTGCGAGAAAAAGGGTCCGTCTTGGAGAGAAACGTTTGCAACCATCTGCATACTTTTCGAGTTAGAAATTAGGAAGAGGAACGTTTGCAACCAGTCTGCATACGCTCCGAGTATTTGGTTAAAGGAATAGAAAGAATGCAACCGTACTGCATTCGCTCTGAGTTTTTAGGAATAGGAATGGAATAAATGCTACCAGACTGCATTCGTTCCGATGAAGGTATAGACGGAGAAAACTTACGATCGTTGACTTCTTAAACTGCACTTATATTAACTTTGGTTGGAGATGTTATCTTAAACATTGAAAAAATATGACTGACTGAAATACAAAAATTGCACCCTTAAATACTACTACAATCGGCTTCTTGTGTTACGCAGGGTTAGGAGAGAGCAATTTCTGTAAAACCTAATTGGCCGGAAAAACTCCCGTCTCCCACCCTTTAAACAAATTTCTTTATTTTAAAACTAGTGGATAGATTTCAGAGTAAGAAAGGGGAAGTTTCTCGCCTCTAATTTGCTGAAAGTTGCTATCTCCTACTTTCTTAAAGCTGCGTGGAGCTTCTCCTAGTCCGCGGACTTGCGGACGGCCTCACACCCCTACTATGCTAAGGTTTTTTTCTTAATTTCCCTACTTTTATCGACCACCGACTGCAGGACCCTTTTTTTGGGCATGCAGCGGTGCTCGGAGGGTTGCATCTCGTAGGCGTGTATTTTACGTGGGGATGTAACAATTAGAACAAGGAACGCTTAAAAATTCCACGATTGGTTCACACCCCTTCACGCGGCGAGACGACACGGTGATTGGACAGCGCGTGCATGGGTGGGTGTGGTGCAACAATTCCCTTGCCTATAGGCAAAATTTTTAAACAACTGATACTATGAAAATTTTAGGTGGTTATGTAACGGCAGGTTTATTATGCCGTCACTTTGTTGTGTGGGATTATGTTTACCTCAGCAGTCCCATGAATACCCTTATCGTATAAGCTCACGCGAGAGTCCGAGGGCCCGCGAGACGCCCGAGGACCAGTTAGTTCAAAATCTCATCTCAACTCATTAACATCGACCTATATATATCGTGCACTCACCCGGAATGAACAATAAAGACATTTACGACACAAAGAAAGTCCAATCATTACATTGGTGTCAGAAGTGACGCGAATATGCAAACCACGCGCACTGTGAAAAAATAGTGAAAGTGAATTTGGGACAAATTAAAAAAAAAAAAAGTGGAATTTTGTCGAAATTTATCATCAAAGTAAAACAAAACAAATAGAAAAATACCAAGGAATTTACAAAAAGAAGGAAGGAAGACTAAGCCAAAAACACCACAAATATATAAAAAGAAGGAAGGAAGGAAGTTTTAATAACACCCACCCTATCAAAAACCCATAACATTTTTGTCAAACACGGACCAATTTAATGCACAAGGCATTGTTACTCTTGCTGGCACTGTAAGTAGAATTTCTGGTAAATTTTTTAAATAATTATTTGGCATAACGCTGCATGTTGGAACCGGTTTATTTATTCTCTTCTTTGTAACGCTTGCCTAGCGCTATCCCTGTCGCCAAAGCGTTGAGCGTAAATGTATGACTAGCGCAACCATATACCCCTCTCACTCATACATATAGCCACGTATATTCTCCACCTCACACGAACATAAAGAACCGATAATCTAAATTCCTTTGAGACAAAGTTACACTCCATTCCTACAGTGAGACAAAGTAACACTCCAGTCCTACAGTACCTACCCTTTATAGTTTCAAGTCATATTTAAAAACGTTAACAAGTAAATGTTCGAACACCTACTTATTTAAATTTCGTTTTGTTGTTGACAAATATTTGCTCATTAAAACTCCGTAAATTTCAAGCTCTCATTCAATATAATTGAAAAGTTATACATTTTTATCAATTCTTCACTATTATTTTATTATCATCAGATTAAAATACACATTTTTACAAAATTTGATTATTTAAATAAAATTATAATTCAAAGTTCGTCTGGACAAAAGCATTGATGAATTAAAGGTCTGATTATTTGAATGGATGAATAAATTTGAAAAGGTAATTTGATAGTTAAAATTGTGTTTTAAAATCGAAATTTGTCTGTTTGATTGCATTCACAAATTGGAAATTCGTTTATTCAGGATCATTTTTTCCCAGTTAAAAAAGTCGACTATTTCAATAAATAAATGGCTTCAAGATTTCTTTATTTCATTTAATCAACAAGTTTGAAATTAGTTTACTCAAAGGTAGTTCATGGATGAAATTCAAAATTCGTTTATTTGAATCGATTGATGAATTTAACAATTTTGTTTATTTAAATAAACTGATGAACAAAAATTTTGATTATTTAAATTAATTAACAAATTAGAATAAATAAAAATCGGTTGTGTAAATAAATCAACAAATTCAAATTTCGCTTTTCAAAAATAAAAAATTAAAAAATTAATTAAAAATTTAAAAAAAAAATCTATAGAATAAAAATTCGGTTATTTCAAATAAAATTGTTCATTCCCATATTCGATTATTTCATATCGATTTTTAAATTGAAAAAAATAAATACAATTTTTAAATTTTGTATGGTTTACCAACTTTAAAATTAGAAATTATTTATTCTAAATTTAAAACTTATTTATTCTTAATAAATCAATAAATTCAAATTTGTTTATTTCAATATTTCAATAAAATAATAAATTCAAGGTTCGTATATTTAAATAAATCCAACTAAAAATTAAAAACTCAAAATTAACACATAAACCCAAGATTTTTTATTATTTAAACGCACTGATCGATCGAAATTCCGCTTATTTGAGATAGATTAGTAAATTCCAAAATCCGTTTATTAAAAATAAATCTATAAATCAACATTCACTTATTCCATTACATTGACGACTCAAAAACTTGTTTATTTCAACAAACTAACATCTTAACGATTTGCTTATTGCAATTGGTCCATAAAGTTAAATTTCAAATAACTGAATAAATTAATTAATTTATATTTTCATTATTTAAACAGATTCGTAGATCCAAAGTTCGAGCAGTTTTTACGAAGCCAACAAATCCAAAGTTCGATCCTTTTTAATAATTAATATATCCAAGGTTTTGACAGTTCAACTGGAACAATAAACCCAGAAATTGATTATTTAAATAAAATAACAAATCCGAAATAAACAAACCAAAAACCCAGTTATCTCAATTAATTATTGAAACCAAAATTCGAGATTTTAGTAATTGTAAAACCAAAGTTTGATTATTAGGCAACATTTGCATAGCAATACATAGATAATACATCTTTACATGCATAAGGCGCAGAATACCACCACTAATTTATAAATTCGTGCAAAGAGTATAAATTAAATTAAAACAAATAAATAAATAACTACAATAATCCACAAATGGTATATTGACTAAATTTCTATACAAATTTAAACAGATTGAAGATATTATTAACAAAACCAAACAATAAATAAATAAATAAATTAGTCAACAAATTTCGTCATCTTTCTGTATTATTTCGTTTGTTTAAAATATTAAGCCAATTTTTTTTTTTTCTCTTTCAAAAAGAAAAAAATTATTACCCTCATCATAGTACCATAAAGAAAATCTTCATTTTGCTTTGTTGAAATTATAATCTATTCATTTCTTCAGAATCATAAAAACAAGTAAATTACGTTCATTTTAAACCCATATTAGCATTGCCTACTCACCACAAGTGCAAAATAATTGTAGTTTTTTCGAAATTTTTATTGGTTTATTCTGTTCTCTTTTTGTTTGTCGCACAAATTTTTGCCGTTAAAACGAGCGCTTTCAGCACAAACCGGGATCATCACCTTGGTAAGTGAGTTTTAACATATTTGGAAAATCTCTATATGGGAGGATGCTATTCATGAAACGTCGGTACGCTTTGGCATGCACGCCGCGGTGGTTTTGATGGTATTATGTTGGTAGTATTTGGCAAATTGGGGGAAAAGATATTGTTACGTTTTGTCAGGTTTTTTTTTTTTTTTTTTTTTTAATAAACTCGTTCTCTCGACACAATGTGTAGAATATATATTGTGACGGGCTCCTCGCACCAGTATTTCGGAGACTGGGGGAGGGGCAACCGACCAAATATAACGACGCCCAATGTTTGTTAATGTACAATTTTTGTGCAAAGTCTTTTCACGCACTTTCACTTATTTTACCTTTCTTGTTGTTGCTGGGCGCCAGGCCACCTATTATTATACCCGATAGCCGGGGTAAATTGGTGATTGTTCCTTCTTTGTCTTTTCTTGCCGACTAGCTGGAAAGGGGTGCAGTTCGGGGGCATGCAAACAAAATTAATACGCGAACGCAGTATCTCTAATAATCAAAATAACAAAACTCTACTTTATTCGATAATTATGTGCTCAAACGATTAACAAAAATATATTACATTTACTTCGACTCGAGTCCGACAGTTATCGCGAGTTAAACACGCAATCGATTATAACGCGGAGTCTCTGGTTGTGTTATACGCCGGTTAAGCCGGTAGTACCGAGGAAACGAATCTACAGTGCACGGACAGGAATAAAGAATGGTGCACCACGTGCGCCTACCTTTTTTATTCGTTTGTCGCTGCTGGTTCGATAGTCCCTGGGCCTCTCTCCACGGCTAGATTCGGTCTTTTTATCTCACTTGATTCACGCTTTTTTCTCTGGCGGTGTCCCACAGGTCGATCGCAAGTTCTCTTGATTACGAGACTCTCGTGAGTACTCACGCGCACGCGAAATATTAAAGGAATCAGTGGCCACAACAACAATACCAGGGCTTCTCTAACGGTACTCGCTGCGCTCGAGATGCCTGCTCGAACACGTTAATAGTCTCGATAATCGCGACTCTTTTCAACTCTATCTCTTTGGTTCCGATGGCTAATTTTTACTCTGAATTCTGCAACTCTTTACAGTGACCGTCCTTTTTATACTACTCACACCGGAGATAATTTTCATACTATGAATTCTTCAACTCGTTGTGGAGACAGTCATTTCCATACTAAATACTTTTTCCCTAATCTCGAGCGCTCTGCCGGGTAACGCGTGCCACGGACGTCCGGGGTGGGGGTCACGGACCCGCTATCGATCGACTTCGTCGATCGTGGCGTTGTTCCGCGTTCTTTCTCCCTCTATTCATCCTCGTTCGTCTCTAGCATCTCCCGGGGCTGTCGCTCTCATTCCAAGAATCCTGTAAGTGTAATATTCACGGCAGTCGAACGTTCGTAAAATATGCCGACGCTTGACGACGAGAAGCGATTCGGTTGCTACGCTGATTTTCGGGCGGCCTCGGTGCACGAGCACTCTAGGCCCAGCGCGTTGATGCGAGCGCGTTCTAACGCCTCGTCACAATATATATATCTCGTAATGCTTTATTTTAATGACGGTAAATGTGCTCCAGCAGCGCATGAACTCGTACGACTAACTTGACAAAGGCGACGCTTAGCTACCTGACGAACGATGCACGAACGTAACCGAATTTGCCCGACATGAGCAACGACGCAAAGAAAAACGACGCGCGCACGCTATCGCTCGACGATGAGCGTCTATACAGACAATGCAACAAGTATGCGATAGTACAGTAATGCGACAAACTAATATCGTAACAGATATAAATAAATTATTTATTTATTTATTTTTTCCCCAACATGATACGATCAAGACCATCGCGGAGTTCACGCCAAAGCGTACCTCAAAGACATTTCATGAATAGCGACGAGACTCCAAGCAACGAAATGGCAAACAGTAATAATAGCAATAGCGTAACGTTCCGCGATGTATACAACGCGATACCCATATTCGATGGTAAAAACATCCCCGTCGAACACTTCAGACGCGCTTGCGAAAAAGCAAGAAGAATTTTGCCAGAATCAGACCACACTCGTTTTCTGGAGATGGTACAATTTAAATTATCAGGAAACGCGCTCGATCTTGTGGACTCAAAAACATATGCAACAATAGCCTCACTTTTGCCGGATCTTAAAGAAAATTTTGGTAGTCAAATAGAACTTCTCGACTTTGAATTGGAAATAAAATCGATCTTTCAAAAGTGCGACGAATCAATAATCTACTATGCATCTCGCGCTAGAACTTCCCACGCAGAAAACAACTATCTCGGAAAGAGTCTGTCGAAACTCGAAAAGAGTCTCAGAAAAAGTAACGGATACGATCCGGAGCAGTACTTTTTCTCAGACTATGACCGAAGCTCTTAAGTCTTAGTTATATACTACCCTTTTCCGCTCGGGTTTAGAAAAACGCATCATTGATCGGCTCAAAGAAGTCTACAACACTATGTAGCCAAACAACATACCTTACGAACAGAACTGCAGAAAAACAAAAAGCAGTGGTCAGATCGTTTATCAGAGACGCAACCAAATTGGACACCTCTTAATATACCGACAACTGGAAACGCTCGAAGACGCAATAAAGGAAGCCAAGAGGATGGAACGCGAAATCGGAAAAAGTAAATCAGTTCACCAGAATCGCTCGAATTCAGAAGACTTTGAAATGACACAGATTGCTAAAGTACGATTCGGCGAAACTAGAAACGAACAACGAAGCAATGTTTTTTGCGAATACCACAAAAGCCGTTCTCACTCAACCGAGGATTGCATAACTCTGCAAAGTTTTCAGGAATACAACAAACGTCCAAACTCACATGGCACCTTCGACAAGTACCGCAACAATTCACGCGACTGATACAGCAACAACTCACACGATCAGTATAGCAACGATTCACGCAACAACTCACGCGACCGGTACCGTAACGATTCTCGCGATCGATACCACAACCTTCTATGCGATAACTTTCGCGATCGATATCAAAACATCTACCGCAGCGACTCTCGCGACAGATATCAAAACAGTATCAGAATAACTATCGCAGTAATTCACGTGACAGATATCGCGATTGTAAGAATGAATATCGTCATACGATCATATATCGACCGTCTGAGAAACATAAACTGCGAGCGCGATCGATAATGATGTTCGACCCTCTCTCCTATGGAAACTATTCTCTCTTCCATTAGTATCACCGAATTTGAAATAGACTCGGGTGATTAACGCCTTCTACTCACCCCAGTCGTCGGCCATCTCTCATCGAGGTATTACCTATATTCAATCTGTAAGTGTCGAAGTGAACGAAATACTTACCGAACAATTAATGGTGTCTCTGTGCGAGATCAACCATGCATATAATCAAAAGAAAAATTATTTTGTGAGTGAGAAAGAACAAAAGAAACGGCGGCTGGTGATTATCAATTGGCCTATAATTTTGATTCTAAATTGGCCTATAATTGTGACTATAAATTGAACTATCAATCGAACTATAAATTGGTCTATAAATTGGACTCTAAATGGGAGATTGCTGATACGTATCAAGATCTCGATTTCACATGCTTGGAAACGACCGTTTGGACCTGGAGATGCCCACATTCAAATTCTTTATACAAACGCTGACGTCACGGTCACACCACCTATGGCTCTACGGTGAACGTCGCATGAAGAACAATGGATCAAGATAAGCATTGTGTTTTTCGATATATTTTTATTGTAATTTTTTCTTTGTTAAATTAAACTCTGTCGTTGAAGTTGTGTGGGACCAATAGTTATATAAGGTCCAGGACACATAAATGTTCATGTAAATCTATGGTTCACTGAAATTGATATATATATTGAATCTTTCTTTATCTTGTGCTCCAATATCTGATTTATTTGTCTAGTAATTATTCGATATAATGTATTGATCGCCTTTAGTTTATGTATTTTTTTTTTGTAATTTGATATTATATTGAATTTTGTATGGCTAGTATGTCGCGTGAACTCTTGTTACCTAATCTATATAGAGATATATTCGCGTAGAAGATTGCGGGCCCCGCGTAGTGTTTATTTTGAAGAGTATTTATAGCTTGATTTGAGTCTTCGCTATCTTACCTGTATGATTGATTTTTTTTTTTGTTGTGATAATAATGAATTGCCTTTTATATTGTGTATAGGTATAATTGTATTCAGAAATATTATTCATTTGTGGAAGTCAGACTCTTGTGAACTCACGTAAATAAAATGATTATAACAGATTCGATTTCGTCAACTTATAGAATGCCCGAAAGTTGATTACATTCAAAAAAAAAAAAAGTAAGAAGAACAAAATTTTCACACGATGAAACACGTGACATGCATCGATACAACTCACAGGGCAGACCATTCCGCCACAGATATCGCGACAGCTCGCGTAACGGGTACCGCGATGATCCAAGAAACAGGCACAGCGACGACTCGCGCAACAGATATCGTGACGACTCCGGTAATACATATCGGAGCGACTCGCGCAATAGACGCTACGACTCACGGGGTCGATTCCCAAGCGAGATATCGTGACGACTCAAGGAACAATAGGTACCCCAGCGATACTTCACGAGGACCACGAGGAATTGCCATCAATGACCTCGCAAACACAGTACCAAACATGGATCTAACAAACTCACCACCTCGACGTGAAGCAGATCACAAGAGCGCACGATGACGAACTAAAATTTCAAAATTACGCAGAGATAACAATAGTCAAGGTAGCTACAATCTCACTTGGACTCACAAAACGACACAAATCTCCGACTGTAATTATCGAGTCTCCTGATCTACAGATCAACAGCGCCAAATTTCTTGTAGAGACTGGATCACAAATAAATCTCATGAAAGAAGAAGTCATCCCAAGCCACGTAAAAATGGAAAAACGCATCATCACGAACTTTCAGATATTACAGACGGTATCATTTTCACACTAGGCATGGTCATAATCAGCATCAAAAACCTTTTCGTCGAATTTCATGTGGTCAACAATAATCTTCTATTTTCTCAAGGAGCAGTTCTGGGAGATGCCTTCTTCAAAGAAACCCCAGCTGACATTCGGTACACAAAATCATGTGTTTCATACAGCAACAACGACATACCTTTCGAGACTCACGGAAAAGTTCACATTCACGCCTGGTCAAAATGCGTAATTCATGTTCGTGTAAATTGCACGCTTTCAGAAGGATACATCCCACGACTAAACTTTGAAGATGGCCACCTCTACATCGGTGATGCAATTGTCAAGAACAACAACGGGATCGCATAACGAATAAATAATTAACGAAAACGACTTTAAGATCCACCTTACAGTCCCGACCGTGGAATTGGAGCTAAACGAACAAAAGTGGGAAATCCCACCATCGGAAATAGAGCCAATAGAACAAAACTGGGAGTAGTCAAGAAACACCAAGGCAAACGACTCTCATGAAATTCAGACCGAATATCATGCAGAAATCTGTACTATGCCAGCAAAAGAAGACAGGTTCGAAGCTATAAAACCGCTCTTGCAACTAGATAACCTAGATGACAAAGAGAAGGAACACGCTCTCGACCTCGTCCAAAAACACTTACACCTGTTTGCCTTGCCTGGAGAACCGTTGAGCCACACAACTTTAGTTAAACACGCAATTCCTACAACAGACGACAAACCGATCAATATAAAACAATACCGATTAGCACCAGTACATAAAGATGAAATTTACAGACAAGTCAATAACCTTTATAACAACGGGATCATCCAACCATCAATATCACCATTTAACTCCCCGGTCTGGATTGTGTCGAAGAAACCAGACAATCAAGGCAGTGTTAAATTCAAAAATTCAAAAATTCAAAAAGTCAAAAATTCAAAAATTCAAAAAAAATACAACCTTCGATTTTTAGGACAGGCTAAAAATCGAGGGATGTCCCAACCGCACTTTTACAGATCGTATATCAATATTTTATACGATCTGTGCAATGTCTTGGAAGGTCAGTAATTAAACAGCCGCACAGTATTGAATTAGAGTCTGTATATTATAATAATGAGTACAACGGTGTACAGACCACGTGTTAATGCTACACACGGGCGTCGGACGTGAACTGGCTGTGACTCGGGTCTCCGCTCTATTCATACCTGAATATTAGGGAGACTTCCCGGATCACGTGACCACAGTCCGACGTTGTATATATAAGCGGCGTAAATACACCACAACTCCTCCCTTATAAATTGCGACCTTACTTCTTTAGTCGTTTTGATCGCCGCAATCCCGTCGGTGGCTTTTCCTCGACTGATTCGATAACACTTGCAGATCCAACGGTTGCTCTCGGGTACTTGATAATTTGGTCGATATGTCGTTTCAAAACTTTACCGGGTGCTATTTCAACTGAATACGTCACAGGCGACAATTTCCGTGTGACTTTTCCTTCGATTCGCTTCTCGTTCCGCGTACTGAAATCGTTGACCATCACCGTTTCGCCAATTTGGAATTCGACATTTCTAGCACCCTTTTTTGCGATAACCTGTGCCGATTGCTTATCGAGGACATCATAATTCTCGCTTATAAACCATATACGCTGGCGTTCTTCCTGTCGTACAATGTTCTGTCGCGCTATAATCAAATAAAAATAAATTCACCGCATAATCTAACGATTTTCCGCTCTTAACCATTTTGTTTACTTTGTCTTTAAAAGTTTCCACAAAATTTTCGGCCGCCCCGTTTGTTGCCGGGTGATGCGGCGCAGTGAAACTATGTTTAATTCCGTTTCTCTTAACAAAGTCTTGGAACTCGTGACTCGCATATTGTGTTCCGTTATCGGTAACAAGATGTCTCGGTAGTCCATGCCTAACGAGTATTTTCTTGAGTTCTTCGATAACTTTTGGAGCTTGCGTGCGTTTGTGCATATCAATTACTTCGGGCCATTTCGAATACGCGTCTATAATTATCATGAACATGTGACCGTGACACGGGCCCAAAAAGTCTGAATGAATTCTGCTCCAAAACTTATCGGGGTAAGGCCAAGGCGTCAAGGGTACGTCGCCGGTGTTTTTCCCTCTCGCACACATACAGTACATGCCGCCACCGTATTCTCGATCTCGCTGTCGATGTTCGGCCACCATACATATGATCTTGCAATCATTTTCATTTTCACAATTCCGAAGTGTGACGCGTGAAGCTCTCGCCAAAACACTTCCCTTGAGCCTCTCTGAAACCACAACTCGGTATCCCCATAGCAGACATCCTTTATCGACTGACAATTCGTCTCGCTTCACATACAACTTTTTCTCTTCTTCGCTCAGCTCGTCCGACCTTGGCCACCCGTCTCTTACATACCGGATTATTTTACTTAACATTTTATCGATTTTACTCTCTCGAGCGATTTCTCCCGCGTTCAAAACTTCGATTTCTTCTATATAATTTATCGCAGTGAATTCTTTGTCAAAAACTGGAGTTGAGTCATCGATAGGGAGCCTTGATAGTGCGTCACAATTACTGTTGTTTTCTGATTTAATATACTCAAATGAATACGAAAACCTTGAAAGAAGATATGCCCATCGCTGCAGTCTGCTAGCTGTTGTGAGCGGGATTTCCTGTTTTGGACCAAAAATATGAGTCAGAGGTTTGTGATCCGTTCGCAAAATTATATGTTTACCGAAAATGTAACTGTAAAATTTTTTGAAGCCAAACACAATCGCGCTGGCTTCCTTATCGATTATCGCTCTGTTTAATTCCGACTCTGGAATTACTTTTGATGCAAATTCTATCTGTCTCTCGGTTTTGTCTTTAAATCGGTGTGATAATATCGCTGCTATTCCGTAAGCCGATGCATCACATGCCAAAATCAATTCCTCGTTAGGGTCAAAATGAGCTAGAACTCTCGGAGACGCCAACTCCGTTTTGACCCATTTAAAAGCAACTGCGCATTCTTTATTCCATTCAAATTCCTCCTGTTTGGCACACCCGTATAGAGGCTTCAGTTTCTCGGCTCTATTCGGTAAGAATCTTGCGTAGTATGTTATTAACCCTATGAACGAGTCTAACTGTTTCTTGTCCTTCGGTGTCGGCGCGTCAACCATTGCCTTAACTTTTGTTTTAGACTTGTGAAGTCCGTTCTTATCGATTACGAATTCCAAAATATCAAGTCGATCCTTAAAAAGATCGCATTTATCAATATTTACTTTAAATCCGGACTCTTCCAATCGCGTTAATACCGTATTGAGGGTTTGCGAGTGTTTTCGTCGTTCGCGCCAGTGCAAAATATGTTGTCAAGGTATGGTATGACGCCTTCGATACCCGCTACACATTGCTCTATTTTTCGCTGAAAATCGCCCGGCCCTGATGCAATGCCTTCGGTCATTTTCGTATATTTATACAATCCTTTATGCGTTATTATTGTGATGTAGTCTTGGCTTTTCTCGTCTACCGGAATCTGCATATACGCGTGCTTGAGGTCTATTTGTGAAAATTTCTCGCCGTTTCGCAATGCTACGAAAATGTCATCTATTAGCGGCAATGGATGCCGATCCATCACTAGGCAAGGGTTTACTGTGAGCTTGAAATTTCCACAAATTCTTATGGATTCGTTCGATTTAATTACTGGTACGATTGGAGTCGCCCAATCGCTAACGTCTACTTTCTTTAAATGGCCCAGAGCCTCCAATCTATTTATCTCGTTCTCAACTTTTTCTTTCAATGCGAAGGGCAAGTGTCTTGCTTTAAGCGCTCGCGGTTGCGAATTCCCCCGTAATACTGGTTTCAAAGCGCCTTTATTATATAATTCCGTTCCCGGACCAAATAATTTTGGAAACTTGTTTGGAAATTCTTTTATAATATTACTCAAATCTATTTTATGGCAACACAACATTTCGCTTACTAATTCGTTCAACGATAATGGCCATAGTGATAATGCCTGCAACCATTGTCTTCCAATTAATGTTGGTCCCGATCCTTTCATTATTATTATTTTTAACGTTGCTTTTTGCTTGCCTAGCTGAACCTCTAGTCCTTCCGTGATGCCTACATGTTCGAGTGGAACTTTACCGTATGCTTTCAGAGGCGTATTCAACGTTTCCATTCGTATGCTCGAGAGGTATTTCTTTTTCGACTCTTCCGACATTATCGTTACATATGTTCCCATATCCACCTCCATTTTGACATTAATTCCGTTTACAAGAACATTTATGTACATAGGATCCGCGGTCTTACAATTGTTTACAACATTTACGTTACCGACTCGTGCCCGATTATCACCGCTGTCGTCTTCCTCTAGTCACATGAAATCCCCTGAAGATTCCTCTTCACTCTCGCTTCCCTGAGTTGCTGCTGCTTCAAGTTGTTGAACCTCGGATTTCTTCGTTCTGCACATTTCTGTTAGGTGTCCTTTCCTTTGGCAACTCCCGCATGTCTGATATCGCTGGAAGCAATCCCTGGCCCTGTGATATTCTTTGCCGCAACAATCACAGATGTTTGTCCGCTGGCTCGAGTTTTGCGCGTTCGAGATGTCGTCCGTAGGTTTTTTCCGCGCCGAGCTCCTGGCGTTCTGTCTGTTACCGCGTGAGGGCCCTTGCGTCCTCTTGTTGGGTCGTTGCTGTGTTTGTTGAGTCCATTGTACCGAGCTCGTGCTTGGTACCGCTTACACGTTCAATTTATCTGTCATCGTCGCGTCTTTTTCTGCTGTTTCCATTTGCGTCGCGATTTTATATGCTGTACCATAAGTCAAATTTTCTTCCCGAAATAGTGCTTTTTTTGTTGCGTGATCCTTCAGGCCGCACACAATTTGATCGCGTACTGCCTTGTTTGCATGCGTAAAGTTGCAATACAATGACAGTCTCTTTAACCTCGCGACAAAATCAGCGACTGATTCCGCTGGTGCTTGCTGTGCCTGATGAAATTTACACCTTTCCATGGCTTCCGAAGGTTTGGGGTTTAAGTGATTTTTGATGAGCGAGACTAATTCTCCATATGATTTTGTGCCTGGTTTACTTGGTGCGCATAAGTCTCTTACCAAGATATACGTTTCCGGATCTATTTTGGTTAGAAATACAGCCGCTTGCTTATTATCCGCTATATCGTTTACCAGGAAATACAGTTCTAATCGTTCCGTGTATGTTTCCCAGTCGTCCTTTCCTAGTACAAACTCTAACTTTGATGATTTGTGTTCTGACATTGTGCGGATTATCTCGGTGGCTACCGTCGTTTTGTTCTCCGGCGTCGTGTCGCGCTCCGCTTCTTGTTTACGATTTTCGTCGCGTACGTACGATCTTAGCAGATTCCGTAGCTGTTCGATGCCACTGTTGCTGTCAAATTTAATTTTCAGGTCCGATAATAATTTAGCAAGCTGTACCTTCGTGAGAGTCTGAATCCACGACGTTCTCGTACAATTGATATTATCAATCGACACTTCTTCGCTGCTAGATTCCGAATCCATTGAAGTACGTAATCTTTTATCGGGTACTGGAACTTTTACACCGGGATGAATACATATCGCTTCTCACTAACTGCCTTGTTCTGTTCTGTCTGTATTTTTGAGTTCCGCCGTTATCGTATACTACACATTTCACCGAGTGCCAGCTTATACGCGACCACCGTGCAGCTGTTATATGCAGCGGATCTCGTAAATAACGAATTAAGCGCACTTTTTTTCCGTTGCACTTCCGATTACTGAGTTCGAATTACCTCGTCGCCAAAATTGCAATGTCTTGGGAGGTCAATAATTAAACAGCCGCACAGTATTGAATTAGAGTCTGTATATTATAATAATGAGTACAACGGTGTACAGGTCACGTGTCAATGCTACACACGGGCGTCGGACGTGAACTGGCTGTGACTCGGGTCTCCGCTCTATTCATACCTGAATATTAGGGAGACTTCCCGGATCACGTGACCACAGTCCGACGTTGCATATATAAGCGGCATAAATACACCACAATCTGTAAAAGTGCACTTGGATATTTGTTCTTGAATGTACTTTTTACAACATGAATTATTTCTATATGACAGCAGGATTTGTAAATAAATAATGATGAAATGAGTTATAATCATTGTGACGAATTTTTCGTGAGCGTAACGATAATCGGAATTATACAAAACGGGAGCTGTCAGCTTCGGCCATCCACCCTCGCTCGCGCATCCGTAAACCCGGTAGGCGCCAGTCAATTTTTGTTCCACCGGTATTAACGAACCCGCGGAATCGAGTGGAGTAGGCTCGATTCCAGTAAAATCGACAGTCGGAGCATAACTGCCGATCGAGAACACTGTTACGTGATTTTTGGTCACGCCACCTACGCGAAGGCTAAACGGCGAGGAGTGTCGGATTAACGACACTTCGGCGGTGTACAATCACCTGCGGACGCTGGCATAGCAGCTCTCTTTATTAGCTCTCTCTTTTGTTATCAGCTCTCTTTAATCTATCAGCTCTCTTTTTTTGTTATCAGCTCTCTTTAATCTATCAGCTCGCTTTTTTTTTTATCAGCTCTCTTTAATCTATCAGCTCTCTTTTTTTGTTATCAGCTCTCTTTAATCTATCAGCTCTCTTTTATTTACCAGCTCTCTTTAATTTGCCAGCTCTCTTTTATTGATCAGCTCTTATTACTCGTCGACCAATGATTTTGTAAAAGTTAGAAAATTCCGTTATGCGTTCCGAACGTTTTGTTACCCCTATTATCGGGTCTCACCACAACTAGAACATCCAACGTGGGAAAGTACTCTGCTCCAAACCCCAAACCGGTGCCAAACGCCACGCGCTCACTATCGACTTCGCCACCGCTTCGACTACTGACTGTCTCAAATCCTCTAACCACCAGAGAAGTCAAGCTACCTTTTTTTTTGAGATTATGATATTTTTTTGAGTAATTGGCTCGACAACCCAGCCTTGGGAGAAATAAGGGCTGAGTAATCAGCACCGCAGGCGGACACCAAACAACGTTGTCCGTGGGTTTTGGATGCCCAGGGAGCACGCAGGAAAACGACCAAAATATTACTGAGTCTCCGCCTCCCTACGACTTACCAGCCTGGAGCTGGACCATCCTATGGAGTCCAAGATGTCGCAGTCCGGCCACCCCGGCGCCCCGAGAAGCAAGGATTTAGAAGCAGCAAAGGCGGGTTTAATTGCAGCGTTGCACTCAACAGTTGTGAGTCCAATACCGCTGATGCACCGAGACCACGGTTTCCGGCGTGAGGGACTCCGCACCCGACCCGAGTGGCCACCGGATCCGAGGGGAAGATATTAGGGCTCCATCAACTAATTTTACTGCATCAAAGAGGCTGGGGTTAGACGACCGACGCGAGTAAAATACATCACGCTGCCCTGCACCTCAATACCTCGACGGAGAAATCCAGATTCAAGCAAAAAGGAAGAAGCGCGGCTACGAATTTCGCGCCACGCCGCTGCGAGTACCCCCCCACCAAGACCGACGAAGCGAGGATCGAGGGATCGAAGAGCGCGGAAGGATGGAGCGTGTGCGCGCGAGGCTCCCGGCGAGCGGGCGGAGTGGGGAGATTCATCGATCGATGCCACGCGACCACGGTCTTACATACAGGTCTTGAAACTCCATCCAATTTTGCGTGGTGGGGGAAAAAGCTTACGCGATTTTTATTGTTTCCCAACGCTGCCACTACTCGGCGCTTGGGTAGTGTAATGTTAGTGACATAACCGATAAACTAGCGTGATTTGCAAAATATGTGAAAACTGTTCGGACCGAAAAATATTTTGTTTGGTGGCATTAGGATGACGAAGCCGTGTGTAGTGCCGAAGTGTAGGACGGGCTACAAAAGTGAAAAAAAGAAACACTCCGTTTTTTCGTATGCCGAATGACCCCGTGCCAACCAGGTTCGATGAAAATTTAGAAGACGAGAGGGCTGTGGCCTCGATTATATGGAGTTAGATGCTCAGAGTCCCTCTGAGGCCCCTCCGAGGCCAATTGACCCTTGCGTCAAGACAGTCCGGACTCCACTGAACTGTTTGGCCCTATCAGTCTTGGACAATGTAGAACATGTTACTCCTTTTATAGATGGGTGTTCTGTTGTTGATGGTTCGTATGTGTTACCGCTCGAGCGGCAACCTAGAAGCGGTGAGTAGGACGGTGAGGGGGAAACCGGGTGGGAAGGCGAGCGCCGCGGACCGAGAGGGGCCAGTCGCGTCGCGCTCGGGCTACAGGCAGGCAGCGAACGAGAGCAACGAGTCGACGAGACGTCGGGGGCATTTTTGTTGACGGCACTACCCGGCACCTCTACCAAATAAAAATATTTCGATTACGTTTCACACAGCGTCTTTGCACCGTCTACTCCTCTACCCATTATCCCACCAGCGAGCTCGTTAGAGAACGGGGCGAGATTAATGCTCGTGAGAGAGAGAGAGAGAGAGAGAGAGAGAGAGAGAGAGAGAGAGAGGGGGGGAGAGGGGGAGAGGGGGAGAGGGGGAGAGGGAGAGATTGATTGATTGATTGATTGATTTGGTTTATTAGCGTTCTCCGCTACAATATGACCGTAGTCAGTGTTTACAACACAATGCACATTTGAAAATTCACCTTTTACATCTCGCATTATACAATCCATTTTTACATTTCCCTTCTGTCCGTCGCATCCGATGATTCACAGTTTACATTACTTAATTTCTAACGTTTTCATATTCATCTATATTTCCTCCGCCCACTCTCCCCGTTTACAACTCAGGCGCATCTGGGCTTTCACATCGTCCTTGCGTCACAAATTTTGCGGCTCCTCTTTTAAATTCCGTGATACTTTTCGCATTCTTCACGCTCGTTGGCGCCTTATTAAACAGTTTGTATCCTTCATAGTACAGATCTTTTTGCCCTTTGCTTGTTCCTCTGAATTCCACATATACATTTTTCGATTGTCTTGTGCATCTCCCCGTTCTTTCTCCAACATATTGCATCTTACGCTCGCTACTATCTTTGATCCTCTCTTCTTCCAACATTTTGTAAATAAATATTAATACTCTGTATTGCATGCGTTCTTCGACACTCATAAATCTCAATGCCTTTAACATGTCATTTATATTCGTACTTCGGTTGCACTGCAGGATCACCCTCATTGCTCTATTCTGCATTTTCTGTATCGCCGCTAAGTCTGTTTTATTCATATTTATTAACACCGTACAACAATATTCCATGTGAGGAGCTATAATACTTTTGTACACTATACATCTTGTCCCTATTGATAAAAACGATCCCAGCCTATTGAGGAAGCTAATTTTTTTCCCTACTTTCTTTATAATATATTCTTTATGTTCCGTCATTTTAAGATAACAATCTATTACTACCCCCAAATATTTTATTTCCTCCACTCTTTCTATCTCTTCCATGTCCTTGGTTTTCACTCGTATATTGTCGCCCTTTGTTTCTCTATCTCCTTTCATAATCATAAATTTGGTTTTTTTTGCATTCATTTTCAATTTGTTTGTCGCCAGCCAATTCTCTATCTTTATCAAGTTATCATTCAACTTATTTTCTAGTTCTTCCGAGCTCTTTCCTTCAACATACACGATCATGTCATCTGCAAATAGCACGACCCCTACTTTTTCGCCAAAAATTTTTGTCACATCATTTATGTACATTATAAACAGAATCGGCCCTAACACTGATCCTTGTGGGACCCCGTACTTCGTGTTTAATTCATCAGATACTACGTTATTTAATATCACTATTTGCGAGCGTCCTTCCAGGTATGACTTAAACCACTCTAGTACAGCACCTCCTATACCATATCTTGCCAATTTTTTCCTCAGAATGTTTCTATCGACCGTCTCGAAGGCTCTCTTAAGGTCTATAAAAATTGCACCTATAATCTTTCCTTCGCTTATCTTTTTATTCCAGGTCGTTATTGTCGATTGTATTGCATTTTCGCACGACTTTCCCTCCCGAAATCCGTATTGTTGTTCTGATAATAATTTATTCGATTCCAAATATTTAACTAATTGTTCTTTTACCGTAATCTCAAAAACTTTTTCGTGGATTGGCAGCATATTTATCGGTCGGAATTCATCGGCGCGCCTAGTTTTGCTGATCTTCGGTATCGGTATGATTTCTGATCTTTTTAGCTGCGCTGGAAAATACCCATATTTTAACGAGTCATTGATTATTTTTGTTATTTCTTCATGTATGGCCTTAAACGTATAGATCATTACATTTGTCGATATGCCTTCTATTGTTCCTTTCTTTTTTGGTAGCTTGTTTATTAGTTTATCTATTTGTTCTTTATTTATTTCCTTAAAAGTGTTCATTGTCGTTTTTGTATATTTTTCAATTTCCTGATCGTTATTGTCCGTTGTGTTAATGCTATTAATTATTTCATCAATGCTATTTATAAAATATTTATTAAAATTTTCCGCTATATTGCACTCTTTTTGTATCAGTTCCCCGTCAAAATAAATTCCATTTTCATAATTAGTACTACTTTCATTTCCTTTTAAAACTGCCTTAAGCGTTTTCCACATTTTTGCCCCGTCCTTACGATTATCATCTATTTTCTGCTCATAATATCTTTTCTTTGCGCCTCTTATTACACTAACAGTCTCGTTTCTTATTTTTCTGTATTTTTCCCAGTCCCCACCTTCATTGTTATTTTTCGCTCGCTCATAATATTTGTCTCGTTGTTCTATGTATCGCTTTACCTCTTCATTAAACCACTTCTTATCTCTTATTTTATCATTATAGCTTACTGTTTTAAACGGTGCCTCCTGATTTAGGCAGTTAATTATCGTACTTAATACTATATTTACATTTTTGTTAAAATCTTCTTCATTTTTGATATCGTCCATTAGCTTTATTTCTTCTTGTTTCAGTTTGTCTATGAATTGTTCTTCGTTAAAATTTTTAAAGTTCCGTATTCTCTTTTCTCTATTTATATTGTTCCTCACATTGAATTGTATTTTCGCTTCGACTATGGAGTGGTCTGTTATTTTTGGCTTATCGTGTATCTTTGTATCAATTTTCATATTGCTAAAAACTAGGTCAATTATTGATTTTGTTCCTTGTTCCACTCTCGTTTCTTTTTGTACTCGTTGTTGCATACCAAATTCGTTAAACAGGTTTAGCAATTTATTAGCATAATAGTTATTAGCACTAACATCTATATTAAAATCTCCGACACACATGCAGTCGCCCTCATTGTACATTTCATCTATTATATTTTCTAGGAATTCGAGGAATATGGCATCACTTGAGCTTGGAGAATGATACACCGCGACTATATTGCCTGTATAGTTTCTTGTGTTGACACCTATCGCTACACCCCAACAGTTGCCTTCTATTTTTCTTATGCACTTCACTTTATGTTTTATGTTCTTCCTAACGTACACAGCAACTCCCCCTGTTCTTCGGGATTCGGCGTCACACCTGATGAGCGTGTACCCTTTAATCCCTAGTTCCGTGTCCTCCATATCCTCCGTTGTTCTTGTCTCCGTTAGATTTAGTATTCCCGGTTGCATTTTCTTTATGACTAATTCCTCTATTTCATCTAGATTTTTCACTAGGCTTCGTGCATTGAGGCATAGCAGTGAGTCTGTGCACTGTGGTATCCTCCCCTCTCCCGTTACAGTCCCTTTTCTCTGGCTAAAAAATACTCGTACGTCGGGCAATTTGCATAATTTGCAGTGTGTTTTATCTCGTCCTCTTTGAGTCTGAATCTGTCCTTATGCGTCAGGCAGCTCACACACAACACGTCCTGAGAATCGCATTCATCCCAGTGGTGTTTCCCGGCACATTTTCCGCAGACGGTCTCCTTTTTGCAGTACTTTGCGATGTGGTAATAGCCCCAACAATTCTAACATTGCGCTACCGTTATATGTTCCTCTATTCTGCAGAGTTTCCATCCAATCTTTACTTGTCCTCTCGCCAGTAAAGTTCCGTGCGTCTCCTGATCCACTTCGAGGATGATTGTCATGTCATTGTATTGCTTGTATACCCACTTTTTTACGATATTCATGTGGAATCCCTCCCTGTCCATTTTAATCTGGTTTTGCCTGCAGATTTTTAATACCAGATCTTTTTCGTTCATTCCGTCTTCGTCTATATCTAGTCTCGTTATTTTTAGTTTCAGCTTCTTTTTTATTGGTGCTTTTACTTTGTACTGTCCGCCCAGTTTGTTCTCCATCAGGTGCTTTAGTTTATCGCGATCTTGTCCTTCTGCACACCCCACTATAACTTGTCCATTTTTGCCTTTCGTCAGTCTGCTCACATTAATACCCGACTCTACTATGTTCACCGTGTCCTTTATTACCCTCTCTGTTGTTTCACTACTTCCGGAGTAGGAGAGGGAGAGAGGAGAGAGGGAGAGGGAGAGGGAGAGGGAGAGGGAGAGGGAGAGGGAGAGGGAGAGGGAGAGGGAGAGGGAGAGGGAGAGGGAGAGGGAGAGGGAGAGGGAGAGGGAGAGGGAGAGGGAGAGGGAGAGGGAGAGGGAGAGGGAGAGGGAGAGGGAGAGGGAGAGGGAGAGGGAGAGGGAGAGGGAGAGGGAGAGGGAGAGGGAGAGGGAGAGGGAGAGGGAGAGGGAGAGGGAGAGGGAGAGGGAGAGGGAGAGGGAGAGGGAGAGGGAGAGGGAGAGGGAGAGGGAGAGGGAGAGGGAGAGGGAGAGGGAGAGGGAGAGGGAGAGGGAGAGGGAGAGGGAGAGGGAGAGGGAGAGGGAGAGGGAGAGGGAGAGGGAGAGGGAGAGGGAGAGGGAGAGGGAGAGGGAGAGGGAGAGGGAGAGGGAGAGGGAGAGGGAGAGGGAGAGGGAGAGGGAGAGGGAGAGGGAGAGGGAGAGGGAGAGGGAGAGGGAGAGGGAGAGGGAGAGGGAGAGGGAGAGGGAGAGGGAGAGGGAGAGGGAGAGGGAGAGGGAGAGGGAGAGGGAGAGGGAGAGGGAGAGGGAGAGGGAGAGGGAGAGGGAGAGGGAGAGGGAGAGGGAGAGGGAGAGGGAGAGGGAGAGGGAGAGGGAGAGGGAGAGGGAGAGGGAGAGGGAGAGGGAGAGGGAGAGGGAGAGGGAGAGGGAGAGGGAGAGGGAGAGGGATTGATTGATTGATTGATTGATTGATTGATTGATTGATTGATTGATTGATTGATTTTTATTAGCTTTCTCAGCTATTAGTGTTACATCAGATTACATATTTCTCTTACAGCTACATGGCACTTTTTTTACTACTGATACTACATACTCCTTTAACATTCTCTTAAATTGAACAATTCGCTCACAATTTTTCACTTCGGTCGGTAGCTCATTATACATTTTCACTCCTTCGTAAAACAGACTTTTTTGTGCACCTCGCGTTCGTCTAAATTCGATCGCGATATCTCCGGCTTGCCGTGTTACTCGCCCGGTCTTTGATTTTACTACAGTCATTCTCGTGTTCAATTCTTTCGGCAGCATGTTGTGTACGGCTTTAAAAACGGATATACATACATTAAACCTGAGCCTCTGTCTCACAGACATAAACTGTGTTGCCTTCAGCATGTCGTCCACTTTGGTGTAGCGGTTGCATTGCAATATGACCCGCATCGCTCTGTTCTGCGCTATCTGCTGTTTACTCAATTCAGTCTCGCCCATGCTCACTAATAGCGTTGCGCAATACTCAAAGTGTGGCGCGATTATTGACTTATACACTACGCATCTCGTATACGCTGATAAATATTGTCCAACTCTGTTTAAGAAACTTGTTTTTTTACCTATTTTCTTTAACATATATTCGCAGTGTTCGTTGAATCGAAGCTTATCGTCTATCATTATACCTAGATATTTCATTGCTTCCACACGTTCCAATTCCGTTCCATCTAAGCATTTAACTACAATTTGTCCTCGCATTTCTTTCCTAATACTCCGTACAGTCATGAACTTAGTTTTCCCCGCATTCATTTTTAATTTGTTCCTATTCATCCATCCCTCCACAATACTCAACGCCTCATTCATTTTCCTCTCCAGTTCTGCACTGCTCTCTCCAGTCACATATATTAATGTATCGTCTGCAAACATTTTTATTACGCAGTCTTCTGGGCATATATTTACTATGTCGTTGATATATATTATAAACAGTAGTGGTCCCAAAACTGACCCCTGCGGTACTCCGTATGTCGTTATATATTTCTTTGAATATTCCCCACCGATTCGGACCACCTGTGTCCTATTCGTTAAATACGATCTGAACCATTCGAGAGCCTTTCCTCTAATTCCATACTGGAACAATTTCACTACTAAAATTTCCCTATCTACTGTCTCAAATGCTCGTTTCAAATCCATGAATATCACTCCTACCATTTTTCCCTCGCTAATGCT
Organism: Perithous albicinctus; assembly: GCA_964016905.1. NCBI lineage: Eukaryota > Metazoa > Arthropoda > Insecta > Hymenoptera > Ichneumonidae > Perithous > Perithous albicinctus. The sequence continues at coordinate 1,824,959 of OZ024696.1, read as the reverse complement.
CATTTTTCACTCATCTATAGCTGTCTGTAACGCCGTCTCACACGAGTATTGTTTCCTGAAACCTGACTGATGTTCCGTTATAATATTATTTGTTTCTAAATATGTTTCGATCTGGCTCTTTACCGCTAACTCAAGCACTTTCTCGTACATTGGTAACATATTTATCGGTCTATACTCACTTGCTTTTTTGGCTTTATCTACCTTTGGAATTGGTACTATCGTAGACGTTTTCCATCCGTCCGGGCAACAGCCCTTTCTCATTGATTCGTTGATTATCTCACTAAACTCCTGCTTTATTGCACTGAACCCAATTTTCAGTATTTCACTAGTTATTCCCTCATCCGTACCCTTTTTTTTTCAGTATTTCACTAGTTATTCCCTCATCCGTACCCTTTTTTGTCGGGAGTCCCATAACTATTTTCTGGAGCCCTTCCAGCTCAATAACCTCGAAATTATTCATAACTCTTTCATCTTCCATACCACGTCCAATCAGAATTCTTCTTCTATTCGGGCTTTCATTGATATCCTGCGGTATTGAATTTACAATCTCGTTAATACTTTGTATGTAAAACATATTAAATTTGTCGGCCGTATTACCCCCCACGGTCTCGTCTAGAATCTCGAAATCTATTCGCGCCGTCTCTTTCTGGCCTACTGGCTCACCTCTGATTATTTCTTTCAATGTTTTCCACATTTTGGTCGGGTCATTTTTATTACAATCTATCATATTTTCGTAGTATTCTTTCTTCTTTGCCCTCAATAATTTTACAACTGCATTTCTTTCTAATTTAAACTGTTCCCAATTTTCATCATTTCCAATGGCTATTGCCTCTCTGTATGCTTCATCCCTGTTGCCCGCTGCTATTCTTATTTCATCACAGTACCATTTTTTCCCCATGCTTTCGGTATCTTGACTATCTTTTTTGGCGCAATTATGTCTAATGTATCTACAATGTCATCAATGAACATTTTTGCCCTCTGATTTAGTTCTAAGTTTTCCCTACGCTGCATCTTATTTTCTAATAAATTCATAAACTCATTCGCATCGATTTTATTGTAGCTTCTGCCTTTAAATTCTCTTTGTTTATTATCTGCGCATTTCTTACCTAATGAAACTTTTATCCACGCATGGTCCGTTATTTTCGGCTCATATTCCACTTGCATCTGTACGTCCGTATTCGCAAATAACAAGTCAATCGTTGTGCGGCTGTCCGGCATTATTCTCGTTGGCCTATCGACATATTGTTTCATCCCCAAGCTTATCATTTCTGCTAATAATTTCTTTTTGTAAAACGATTCAACCGTGACATCTATGTTAAAATCTCCGATTATTAAACAATCTCCTTTCACCGTTAATTCTTCTGCTAAATCTTCTACATGTCGTACAAATTCCGCATCCGATGAGCTAGGCGAATGGTACAATACCATTATCACCCCTTTATATATTCTGTCATTCACTTCTATCGCCACACTCCAACAATTCGACTCGATTTTGTACACTCTTAGTAATTCATATTTAATACCGTCTCTTACGTATAGCATCGCACCACCAGTGTTTCTATTTTCCGCGTCACATCTGACTATACTATAACCCGGCAGGCATATTTCACTGTCTCCGATTTCTTCAGTCACTCGAGTCTCCGACAACGCGATAAACGCCGGCTTCCACCTATCCACTACCTGGTATCGTATTTCATCCTTATGCGCTACCAAACTTTGTGCGTTTGTGTACCATATCGTCTCTGCCTGCTGTCGTTGCTACTCTCTCCATCCTGCTCTCTTTTTTTCCTCTTGCATCGCCCTCTTATACGTTGGACACTCCCGATCCAGTGCACTATGGTCAGTGTTTATCTTCAGATTGTACGTCTCATTTTTAAACGTACAGTTTACGCACTTGTATTTCTTCGCTCCACAGTCATTTGCCTTGTGATTCCGTGCGCACTTGTAGCACGTCACTTCTCTGTTACAGTTTTTGGCTATGTGGTAGTAGCCCCAGCATTTAAAGCATCGCTTTACGTTGACGTGGTTGTAAACCGGGCATTTTCTCCATCCAACGCTGAGTCTTCCTTTATTCAATAATTCCTCATGGGTTTTTTCATCCACCTCTACTATCACCGTACCTTCGTCTCCTCCTCTAGTCTTCCTTTCCCGATCTCCTCTTTTGGTCAGTCTTTTCACGATTTTCATCTGTCTTCCTTCGATTTCCTCCATACGGTTCTGTGTCTTGATCGTCTCAATTAGGTCGCCGTCCGATAATTCGAATTCCTCTTCATCTATATTTACGATCTTCAGTTTCGGATTACTTTTCGCCGGCTCAGACACCTTGAAGTTTTCGCCCATTTGCTCTTGTACTGCAGCCCTCAGCGTTTCTATCTCCTCTCCCTTGTCACAGCCCAAAATCACAGTTCCATTGCTGCCTTTTTTTAGTTTCGATACTCCCACTGCCATGCTTTTTATGTCAACCTTTTCTTTAATCGCTTTTTTCGTGGCTTCACTTTCCTGCTGCACATTTGGCTTGACGATTATAACCCTTTCCTTCTTCTTTTCCTTGACTGCTCCGCTGTATGTTCCTTTGCTCTCAGTCGATTGACTAATACCCCGCAGGTCCCGTATCATTCCTCTTAATTCTTCCATATCTTGTCTCAAAGGTTGCACTTCAGCTTCGACTATTTCCCTAATCATGGCTTTAAGTTCCTTCTTACCCGCGGATTCATCTTTCATCTCCCTCACTGTTCTCACTAACCAGTCTATTTTCGTCTCCAAGTTTACCGATACACTTCTATTTCCATCGCCTGATCCGATTGATCCCAATCGATCTCTGCTGCCACTGGTTCCTGGTGCAGGCGTCGTTGGTTTCCTCAGTTCACCTTCATCTGGCATAATATTCTTGAACGGCCCCTCGCATGCTACAAGTTCACGATTTTTATCGTATACTCTATGCTTACTCACACAGCCCGGGTGGTAAAACTGCTTCGGAAGACACTTCTTACATCGCACTACTTGGGTCTTGATCGCTTTTTTGCACGCCGAGCACACATACTCGTCGTATTCACGTTCCATTCTTTCGGTGTGTCCGAACAGGCGGGCAATTTACCAACGCCTATATCGAAGCATACCGACAGTCATATATGTCACTTGCTGCAATATCTTCCGAATTCCGAATTCCGAATTCACTTGCTCGACTAATTGTCTTCGTGGCAGCTATAATGGCCGCCCACACTTCGTTCGACAGGTGAAAAATTCTGTCAAACGAAAACGTCGATATCACTATGTTTTCCAATAGCTACCAGTTTCCTTAATATCTCAAAATGATCTCCACAATAGCGCGATCACATGGTTCTACTTTTTCCACCATCACGGCACTTTGTTCCACTGAATAATCGGCTCGGAGACGGAGCGTCGCCAAACACGTCTGACACTCAAACTCGAGAGAGAGAGAGAGAGAGAGAGAGAGAGAGAGAGAGAGAGAGAGAGAGAGAGAGAGAGAGAGAGAGAGAGAGA